>JAIGNY010002669.1:352500-357500 GCA_020152595.1 Chiridota heheva | reverse complement strand
TTCGTCTCTCGAATTGCGTATTAAGTTGGGTAGAAGGCAAACAAAATCCAAGAGAAGAAAGAATTTGTTGTTTATGTGAAAATAATTGTGTGGAAAATGACTTCAGACAAAATTTTCTTCCCGACCTTGCTCACAACTCTTCGTTTTATAATCTTATCTCACATGTACAGAGAAATATGTTTGATAATTTATCAGAAAACATTAGACATGCAATGAAAAGAAGAGAAGAGCTCATAAAACAGTAAAGTAAGTAATTGATGTATGTAACATTTGTTATACGCTCCGCAATGTGAAATTGTATGTTATGGCCGGCGGCCGATATCAAATAAATAAATAAATTTAAATTCAATTATGTCATAACAGGCACGAGTTGTAAAATGTTCTTTGCAAACATTCCATAGAGATATCAGAAATCAAAATAAAATATAAGTCTTCTCACAAGATTTATTGACAAACAAATATATGGTTCGCAAAAGAGACACGTATGCATATATCATACCTTTATTCTTATTGAAGTTCTTCTCAAACCTTCCAGTAATTATAAAAATCCACTCCATAAGCAGAGAAAGTCGTATGTTGAATTAACACCAGTTTCTTGGCATTCACCGCGTGCCTTAATTCTCTTTAATTTAGATCAAGGTGCGCAGTGAACACGAAGCTTAGGCTGTTAAGTTCTCGATAAATGAACGCACCAACGAATTACTTCTTGCATTATGCTAGCCTTTATCGCTCGTCGTTATCAACGATCTGACCACCTCTTACGTAGTGACTTCTGACATTTTCTCCTCCCATGCATAATAAGCATTGCATCTCTGCACTTGATGTCAATCCTGTAGCGTGTTTGTATGAACCTGTATTAAATATAAAAGAAAGTAGTAAACTGTTGCCAAAATGTCATCGTTTCAGAAAATCAAATATGGACAATAACATACAGCATTTACTACAAATACCAACTATCCTTGAAATTTGACCGAATCTGTCACTTAAAATTGTACATCAGAACAACATGTAAACTGATTAAAAGAAAAATGATATTGATTATAAAATAAGAGGATGCTTATTGACTGTCTGTATTTTCAATTCCTCGCTTATAGAAAAAATAAAACTTGATATCACAGCATTAACGAAATTATACTAAAAGATGAAGGTTAAATAAATGGTGTTACCAAATTGTTGCGTCCTGTAATTGATAATTCAGTTTGTACATTATATTCGTCTCATAATATTTGTTAATCGGGTGGAGCGAGCCATTTTATTTAGTTTGTCGTTGACTTCAATCATTTCACGTCAAATCTTTTACTTGGAACTCACTCTTGACATTTCTCATCTTCCGTGCTTTCTTGAGTCAATGACCGCGACAAAACGCGCGGGATAAAACGAATCGATTGTAAAAAAAAACATATGATATTTTAAACACGATCGTCAGTTGTTTTCCCATAAGAAACGTTAATGTAGAACAAATACTACGTTTTGCTTCAACATTACTGATGTTTTTTAAACCCTTTTGGGGCATAGAAATGTGGTATGATTTTTTTCAATTTCATTTCAAGCACTTCCGCAAAAACACGTTTTACTTAGCGTTTTCATTATTTAATTTCACACGATAGAATCTTAATGTTTCATGGGAAATTTAGAGTTGAAGAATTGAAATTATATATCATCTTAACAGCGTATTGACATTGGAAATCAAATATATAAACCAATGATTATTCATTTCATATCTTTATAGTGCAGTACTTCAGTAAGGAAAGGACTAACAAATGGTTTAGCCTCTTGTTGGCGTGTAACCTCCTTAAATGTTGGATTTGCTCGTCACGATGTATGTATTCCTTTTGCAGTAACCTTTGTCATTTGCATATAAACAAACTGTCCTTCCCTGAATGAGTAAATATTCCTGAAAAATTATAATATCTCTGAATTGTATGCTCATTATCTTTATTGTTTAGTTCTTATGTAAAGTGTTAAATGAAGTGCTTGGTAAAGAATTGCAAAATCATGTACCTTAATACTGTACAACTTGTAACTATACATTTCCTACAAAAAAATCATTTGGAATGATAAACAAATAAATAGATACACATTTAAGGTTGACTTACCTATATCTGTATTAAAAAAACAAAAAAACATATGAAGCAATTACAGTTCGTGATACATTTAAAAAGGAGGTAATCAAAATATTAATGTCATACAGTCCGCTTCGTACTTCCGATCGGGGCATCGCAGAGATCGCCCGTTCCGGAGATTGGGACATGCGCAGTACGAGTCTATTTAACAACGAAGCTTAGCTATTGTCTTTGGTGTAGTCTCTTTATGTGTGTATTATTTCTTTACACTCCGTTTTAATAACATAAAATGATGATACAAAAGTTTGATTTGACTCTAAAAATATTCATTACAATGTTAGTCAAAAATAATTCGCCAACCAAACTTCAATGTTTTCCTCAGAAAATCTTGTTAAAAGGCGACTACCTAACGGTAACACATATTACGAAATCACCACTTTTCTTAAATTTTCTCGAAAATTCCACGGTAATTTTAAAAGCACACGGTGAAAAGATAACTAATATGCCATTATTTTATATCATACAAAAACAAATTGAACCCTTCGTTTTGGTTGAGGTCCCCGCGCCTAATATGTTTCTGATTCTTATATGATTACATACAAAATTTGAATCTGGATAGATGCATTGTGGGATACTTCCGTAAAGTATATCCCAATCGGGAGACCAAAACTGTTCTCCTGATTGGGGGTACGAACCGGACTAGTCATACATTGTTTTAATTCCTTTCGACGATATATTTTTTAATACTAAGACAGCAATATAAAATGCAATAGGTGAAATACATTATTTACATTCTAACAGGTTAATTGACTCATTTACACCGAGCTATGACTTTCAGTACATTTTTGTGGTAGAAGGATAATAATATCTGAATATGTACAGTTTCACAAGATAATCTTAAGCTATTTTATAAACAGTAAAACATTATCCTTAGATTTGTAGGTCTGCATCTGAATTTCCCAAAATTTGTCAATTCTGAAACTGAGCATAATACACCGTTCATGTACTGATTATGATCCAAACAAGTCTTTTATACACATGTGTAGTAATGTGATGTTGGAAACAGTGAAAGAGAAGTTAATCACAAACAACACATAAATCTACGAACAAATGAAATACTTTTCCATAACATTTTCTTTTATGCATTAATAACATACAAATTTGCATGAAACAGGTTGATAATCCTCCATTTCGGCACTAAAGCGCCTTAAATTTCATAACTTTCTAACAAAGAAGAAGTAATGTCGACATAAAATTGTAATTTTCATTACTAAAACAAATCTGAGATGAGTGGTGAACTTTGAAAGAGACTTTAATATCAACCGTTCGTTCAATGCCCCCGTATCATGTGTCGAGTTTGTTGGAAAGAATAAGGATACAGACTAAGTCACTGAAGATATAATCTTCATCAATTTGATATTGATGTATCAAACCTGAGTGTAACGGTGGACTTAGTGAGGCTGCATGAATATGTTTGTTTTTTGGCATAGACATGATTTCAACTATTCTTGGAATATAAAGTTTACCAAAACAAATTGATGAACAAAAAGTCATTGATGACATAGAAAAGAAATGTGGAGAAAGAAAGAAAACGGATTGGGCCGAGAAGCTAGAGCAGGGGCGAGGCTGTAGAAGCAGTGTAAGATCGTGCAAAATGGAAACAAACACTATAGAGGCTTCATTCTAAGGATATAGGAGCAGTAAAAGAAGTAACTAAGAAGAACACAAAGAAAATGACCTTTTTGACATTGTCCATTTAGACAATCCTAAATACAAAGAAATATATTTGTCTCAATGCAATCATACACATGCGTGCACCTATGATGCACTAGTCTTATTAATTGAAAATAATGAGGTCATTCCCGTCTCGAAATTCAAGACGGACAGCAAAATATTATGTGCGAAGCTTCGTGCAGCCTTTTTATGAGGGATCTTCACTACCATGTTATGTATCATTAAATTCTAAATTTTAATCAGTGAAAAAGCCTCGTCTGTAAGAGATCAAATTACGTCTTTAGACGTAGAATACATGTTGCAATTAACCAAGATGGATTTTTCTTAAAGATACTTTGATGAAACCTAAATAAGAAGAGATTCCAGAACGAATTTCCCTTGGAAACCTTAGTCAGTAACAATTAGCGTTATGGTAATCCATAAAAGGCCTTGTCACTATTTATATTCTTGCTTGTCAGTATTGTTTATTTAATTCATCTAATTGATGAACAGCGTGATTTATTTCATTGGTTTTACCATATCTCATATATTTTGCATAATAAGTTTTAATACTCCTCGGGCATACCTCAAGTTTACGTATATTAATGTATAAATATTCATGAAGTTTTCATGCAAATATATACTCATAATAGATTTAATTGTCTATGGTTTCAGATTTGCCAACCTAGCTTATATGTGCAAGCTGCACTTCCACACGCTAAAGGCGAAAAGGAAATGGAATTACTTATCACATGGCATGCTCTGTAGTATTATTTGCTACAGTATGTCTATATGAGGCGTATTGCATCTTGTCGTCATGTTGAAGATGCCGCATTATCAATTAGCATGAACACACATGAAGAAAGCTGAGTCTTCACGCTAATGCGATTCTGCAAATAATGCTATCCTATGAAGATAAAAGAAGACATGTTTTCTACAACAGGACGTGGAATCTCTTCAAGATATGTCTAATCACGCCAGGAGAAGAAGCAGTTGCCTGAAAAGTGTTTCCAGAAACAATCAAAGCAATAACTCACAAAGAGCAGGTCGCTCGCCTGTGACGTCACACCTGTTCAAATAATTTGAAGAGGCGTGATTTTTAAGCTATAAGTAATTACTATCGGATGTAAAGTGCGAAAACCGAGAATTAATTTTACTTGCTGTGCCATAAAACGGCAAAAAAGTGGACATTTTTCTGAAAGGGGAATAGTACAGTTACATTTC
>JAIGNY010002669.1:320000-347500 GCA_020152595.1 Chiridota heheva | reverse complement strand
ACTCATTAAATTCCTCTTCAATATTGCCACCTCATATAATCTAGAATCTTTCTAGTAATGAAGGATAAATAAAGTTCAAGTGTACTTTACCTCATGTATCAGGCTTGGAAGGACGTAAATTGTCTTACTTTGACAAATTCTTATCATTTACACAGTTTAAGGTTTTCATTGTATCTACTTCAAACTGTTATTTCATACTTACAATGAATTGCCAGTCATAACATGCATTATAGAATGGTTAGGATAATTGATGTATTGCCTATATTTCATGAGCAACTATATTGCTCCTTACCCAATCACAGCGATGCATACACCCGTCTTCATATGAACATTATCGTGACAGAAGAATTGAGATGAATCTAAGTCATGTCCGAAATTCTTAGACTCATGCTCGGATTTGAAACGCATGAAGCGAGAAACCAAACGCGAAGCATTTCTTTTATCAAACCGGCTGTTCCCATATGTTCCCTTATGAATTATAATCAAACTTTTTCTTAGTTAAAGATAAATCAGATAAATCATGTGAGCATATGGATATGAATTCTCTATATTGGTATCAGTAAATTTCCTCCTCTGCTATAAGGCTATTTTATTCACATGAATTATTTCTGTCAATCTACAGATCTAAACACTGCACTGTTTAGGGTCACATTGAAATGCAAAAAGAAAAAGGCGTCCTGCGTCTAAAGTCTTAAGACTAAGGATATAAAAAATCCAACCAATTTCAGAACAATGATAAGTGATACGTAAGGTCTCCTTGGTAGTGCATTTATATTACAAAGGCGATACAGTTTAGCATAGCATAGCATAGCATATCAAGGTTTAACGTCCCGAACGCATCCAGTGCTGGACATTATATCAAGACGGCCACGGCTTTTAATAACCAGTTGTGAACTCACTGGTTGTAGACCCACCGAGATTCGAACACGGGACCTGCGGGTGAGAGGACAAATTCAGACACCAATCAGACAGATGTATACGATCAGTGGATTTTATCTCATTTAATATGCACGTATATCAATATGACATAAATGGAAACACGTCAAGAGCGTACAAATCATTGGAATAGGGTTATTGATACTTCAGCTAATTAGGTTGAGTAATAGTGTATACCTCAGTTAAACGCTAAACTAATGCAATGTAATTTATTTAAAAAAACTTCCTTTCCATAGCTTGATGAAGTAATACCCAAGTGTCAAGACATTACGATATTGTGAATAGTACTCTCCCTGTGCTTCAAGAATAAACACCTATTGAAATCAAATTTGTGGCGCTATAAATTTACCAATTGATAGCGAGCTTTACATAGTGAAAGACATACATATTATTACATTAAATAAATGATAAAGAGACAAATACAATTTTATTTCTCGTCGATGTATAGCGACAAATTTTCTCCATTAATGTGCAATCAAGCTTGGTTTTCTGTCCTCGTTGAGAAGGAATTAATTTCTCTGATGAATACAAAATTGTTGTTCTCGCCTCACGGAGGACAAAGTGTGAAACTCAATTTGAAAAGCTCGCATATGAATTTACCATATGCTCCTTCCTACACAGCACTCGCATGTCGGGTTAGTGTAGTTTGTAATGATATCAAACTATTTGGGTAATATTAGCATATGGAAACTAAGGCGCTATGCGTCGATGGGCTCATTTTATCTCGCATGGGATGTTACAAATCATTACTTCGGGAAATACGTTAGAATGCTGCTCTTATGTTAAATCTCTACATAAACCAATGCATATGCCATGTTTAATGTTAAATGAAATGTGAAATTGTATTCAGAGTGCACATGTCGGTTTGCCATTTTACAGTACTTGTGCAGATGTGTTCATGCATTCTTTGATTAATCATATAGTGCAATCAATATGCGTATATATTCGAATCATGATTATCAGATAACAAATTGGCAAAATTTGAACCGCTGAATATCGTGACATGAGAATTATCTTTACCTCTTATAGAGACAGGAAAAAAGATGTATGGCTTTGACAAGGGTAAAATTAAGCAGTATTACTTCTTGTAAATATAGTTCTATATGCTTACCAAAGCTTCGCAACATAGCGAGAGGAATTATTTTGAACTGTTTAGAGTGTTAACCATACTAAAGGAGAGCGATGAATTCACTTGAAGTAAGAATGGTTTTAACATTAGGTGGAGTTTTTTTCAAACTGGGTACTATAAACAAAACTGTAACGTAATAGAATCAACACTCAAAAAAAGTGAATGAAGGATAGGGGAACTTTCCCCCTCACAAGATCGCTTTCCACCATTTGCCTTACCCCATAAATTATTGTACGATCTATAAACGTTTGCCCCCATTAGACAAAGATACCCTTTTCTTGCCCTCGGCATTACAATCCTGGCACCGCAACTGATGAAACACTTAATGGAAAAGCACTCACGCATGGTTACTTGATTTGTCAGAAACAGCCCCTAAATTTTGAGGGGCTTTGTTCTCAAAGAAAGCAATATAAAAGCGGCTTAATTATTGTTCTGATGCAAACTGAAAGATCTAAACCTTCAGATGGTATTCTTATTGGCTACATTGAAAAACTTCAATCAAGAAATTGAAAAAAAGTTCGATCACACGAACATAACAGCCGATGTTTTCGACGTTCCTCATTTCATTTTTATTTTTTGAATCTCTAACATCACATGCAACTGTATTCAGAGAAGCCAGACAAATAAGGCTTAGGTATTTACTTAGCCAAATTAAAAACCAATCTCGGGACAATTTGAGACATAGGTGCGATACATTTTTCATTTAACAGTGTATTTGCACTTAAAAAATAAGATAATTAAAATGACCTTTTAAGACGCACTGACGTAGTACTTGAAAGCAACTGAGATTTCAAGATGAATGATGGAGTTAATCCAATCGAAAATGAGTGAATGAAAGACCAACTTTAATCTCTGAAACTTCTACACTTTACTCGACAATCTGCATTCTTCATACAAAATTGTTTTCATACTTAATTTCTGCCCTATTTTAACGTGAGGAAGTAGAAGATTTTTTCATCTTGAGCTGCCTTTTTATTGAATTGCTCTTATGCCCGTAGGACCACTTTCTATTTCTTAAATGTCAAGTTCTTTGAAATGAAAACTTGCAGAGTGTTTGCAATTATTTTCTAGTGAAAGAAATAGTATGGAAATATTTATACGCCTTGGGTGATCTGCGGAGAAATTATGTAAAAATGAACTTTCTAATGCGTAGTTTTATAGACTCACATCGCCATGGAGAAAGCAATTCAACTAGAAATACAACCCTTTCCCGTATAAATACAGTAGGAACATAAAATCTATGTTTGTTCGGTGTTTTGTCTGGTGAATCGTGCAGGTTACTACTTCAAACTTTTATTAATTTTAACGTATCAATACATTTTCCCCATTGTATATAATAGTTTTATATTGTGTACACCACAGAGAAAACTAGGATAATAGCACTCTCTAGAGCGCATACCTCCGCCCGGTGCGTAAAAAGGTCAACAAACTATCACTGTGTGCTTGGTATAATCGACGTAGTATCACAATTACATGTAACATTATAGACACATACTATTACACTGATAACATTATAAACTAGAATATTAGCACTGTCTAGAGCACATACCTCCGCCCCGTTGCAATTCTAACATGCCTAGAATAAATATAGAGTTCATTTGATCTCCATACCCAATATAATCTACCTCAGAATTCCTATGCCCACCAAGATTCATCCCCAAGTTTTGATCTGTAATGAACATTTTGCAATCTGAACACTTGAAGATTATTTTCTGGCTGGATTTCTACTCAAGGCCATATCATTGTTTTTAATTTTATTCAAAGGAAACATCATTGTTTAAATTCTATTCAACCAGGATTCACAATCACATTCCATCATTTTTTATTCATGGCAGAAACCAATTGTTTCATTTTCATTGATTCCAGAGAACACTTGATGTAAGTCTCTTTGAGTCCAGAAAATTGATTGTTTGGATCTTCATTCAGAGCGCAAAGTCATTGTTCAGCACATTCCATTGGAAAGTTTCAACTTAGTCTTGACAACTTAGTCTTGACAGATCTCATCCTAACTTCCCCACCATTCAATTTCTGCCATTCCCCTATTCCAATTGGTCCCACATTTTAGTAACTTCTTTATGAAACAGTAACAAAACACCACACCAAATTTAATCAAAATCCAATTATCCTTTCTGGAGATATCTTGATGACAGAAAAACTAACCTTAAAATGTACCCACCCCTCCATTTGCACCCTTCCCCTATTACAATATGTTTCTAGTTTTATTCACTTCTTCCTTAAGCAGTAACAAAACCACACACTAAATTCAATCCAAGTCAATCATCAGTTCTTGATATATCTTAATGACAGACAAACAGGGCGAAAACACGTCCTCACCCCCCCCCCCCCCTTTCCCCATTAGCACCCTTTCTCTGTTCCAATACGTCTGAAATTTCAATTACTATCACTACTTTCTTAAGCAGGAGAAAAATCACGTACCAAATATGATCCAAATCCAGTCATCAGTTCTTGAGATATTATGATGACAAACGGACAAACAAACAAACAAATTTACAGAGGCGAAAACATCACCTCCAATGATTATCTGATTATCATTCAACTATAACTCTTTCTCGTGTGAATACAGTTGGCGCATTAAACTATTTGTTGGGGTTTTTCCCGAGTAAAGTAGGCCTAGTATAGCATGGAGCTTACTAATTCAAACTTGTATTTGATTAATTTAACGTTGAAGCGCTTTCTGCCCTATAATTTAAACTGTTACACAACTAAGAAATTAAGTAAACTATAAATACAACCCTTTCTTGTGCCAATACTGTCAGTGCATGAAATTTAAATAAACATTTTTGGAGGGGGATGGGGGTTCCGCCTATATAAAATGTAGGTTATCAATTCAAGCTTCTTCTTTCTTTGTTTTTAAACGTGTCAGCACTTTCCTTCCCATATTATATCATATCGTTCTGAGCTGACCCATTTTAGCTCATCAATGTTCTCTCATTATCAAGTATCTTTGCTCCTCACCCCTTCCTCCATTCTTACAAAGTTCACTCGATAATGTCTTATTTTGCTTTTAAATCCATTCCCTGATTTTCCCAATGTCATATGGGACTTTCTTTTCATTGTTTTACAATTTTATACCGCATTTGACACCATAAACATGCGACGTTTCATTCGCCTTCGTTTCAGGAGTTTTCACATCCCTTCTCGTATCAATGTTGATATAGAATAATCGAAAATCGGTACACACTATATCTGATTTGCGCGACCCCTGCAGAATTTTAAACTTTACAAAACAGATATTCTACACTAGTACTTCGTAATGCTCAGGAGTTTTGTGCAACGCGTACGCCCAATTTTTTTACTTAAAACGATCAAAGTGCGAAAAGACTTCAGTACCTCTGTCTTATGTATGAGGGCAGTACACTACAAATTTAATAAAGAAAGGTTATACGAGGTCATATCCCTATGAAGAGCCTCTGTGACAAGTTTGCGATGAAAATCGATTATCTTGTCTGCTCTTCTTTTTATCCTTAGGTTTAATTTTTCAGTTTTTATTCAAAACAACTATAAGGCGGAAACGAAAAACGTTAAGAGTGATTGAAAATTGTTGACTCAATACAAGTAGGATAAGATATCAAAATGAAATTATGTTTTCGAGAAACCCATTTACGACAGGTTGAGAAGTGTACATTTTCTTGAAGTCAATCCATTTGCGAAAACAGAATTAAAGGGTTAAATCTGATGGTATATTTACGAAAAAAATATATTTTACCGTGAAAATTTGTGAAAAACTTATATTTATATTTTGCCTCTTTAATCATTCTAACATATTAATATTTGTACTTTATTACATTAAATAAGAAAAAATAGAACTTACCTTGCCTATTCAATTCCTTTCACAAGGTTAATATCCACCTACAGTGCTCCGACAACCTATTAAAGTCTTCTCTGTCTATGCTGCAAATGTCCATGGAAGCAAATTGGACAATGTCCATTACCCAACGAATGTCCAATTCAATAATTGCCTCGAACAACTTTGACACTCTTTGTCCGTGACTCCATGTTTCGTGACAAAGGAAACAAAGAAAGGGCTCTACGTCAAAGCTTTGACAGTGGTTCTGATTTGTTTGTTTATCGGGTGTTTGGGACAGAAGTTCTGTAAGGAGGATTTTGCATTGATACAAGAGTATGGCGACTTGCACATTTTATTATTCAAACAATTTATAGCGCCGGGATTAAAGGTTAAGTTCACATGATTTTTTTCTTTTTCTCTCTCTCTCTCTTACTCTCTCAGTTTCGGCTCTTTGAATAAATGGTGATTTTCTGACCTCATTAGTTCTTTCATTGTTAATTTAAGCTTAAAAGTGTGTGTTTATTGAATTTTTCCGGAAGTTTTAGGCCGGTTGGGGATTTTAATAAGAAGAAAAGTCGATCATTTCTTTCATATATTTGAATACAAGAAACAATTTAGGATGTTTGTTTTGCTTCATATGTGGTTTGAGTCATTTGTCTAAAACGTAGGAAATATAAAAGAAATAACAGTGGATGGAATAACGTATTACCTGGTTATAGGTAACAACATAATAAAGAACCTTTTTCAGTATGCTTGGTATTTTAAAAAATACACTAAACATTTAACTTGTGTTGGAGATTTAAAAATTTACTGTCGTCTCAGGTACTGATGAAGTAATCTCCCAAGTCATTTACCAAAGTGAAACTTAAGTGTAACATAAAATTTAACCATCTCTCATTTGCTAATGAAAATCGTTAAAATTTATTGTTTACACGATTGTCCTGGTTGCTGAGGGACGCGTTCCTTTGGTTCTACTGGGGTCAACAGCCCGATGATATGGAAACGGGCAACGAAGTCCAAGATGTACTTTGCCCAGTTTGCAGCCATTTTAATTACACGAGGGGAAGACTGTTCGAAATTCTTTGTTGTTTTTCATTAGACTATGACTTGCAAAATGTGTTATGAAGATTAAATACAAAGTCATAAAACGACGGTCAATTAAGAGGTTTAATGATTTATATTTGATGGATTGCTAAGTTGTGCGCCAGTTATTGTCAGATGAAATGCATTTACATATATTTCAAATGCAAATCCATTGCATTTGAATTGCATTTTTACATATTTTAAAAATAATGAAGTATAAGAAACGCTTAACTGACATATATTCAAATCACCATAACATGATAATTGTGTCATCATAACAAGTAAATTCTTCACTTGTAAAGATAACTTCCTTCAGGAAATAGTTGGAAGTATAAGATTTTGTTAACCCAATCAATTTTTAAAGGCGTTATTGACATATTTAAAATCGATCAAAAATCGCATAGAGCCAAGAAGGTGCGACGCACCTTGTGATCAAATCATTATTTGAAATATTAGTACTTTCATGCATTTTTAATTTCTCCAACTCTTTTTTTAATTCGTTTTTAAGTATATTTAATTGATAATTGCTAAAATCACCTTTGTGGCCCGCCAAATATTTTTCGCCATTTGGTGTTAATTGGTCAACTACTTCCGCTACCGTTGTAACTTGAAGTACACACGTCATTATCTTTGTATTATATAATCTTTCCGATATTTTGCAGGATATCGCATTAAATCAATCTAAATTATTTTAAATTTTTGCACTGAGGTTCTTTGCATTTCTGACCCGTATGGCCCATACAACGGTTTTGAATTAAACTTGTGGAATAAGAAATGGGTATTATGATCGCTCACCTTACAGTTAACCCGTTAGCCCTAAATGAGGTTCAAAGTACAAATCTAAATCTATAGGACTACAAAGCATGACTTGATATCTAAAGGGTTCCACACATTCTCTCAAGTGGCGTCGCCAGTAAGATATAGGTGAGGGGAAACTGCGCCATATATAGGGAAGCATATGTCAATATCATATACCAGACAAGCTTCACCATGCATGTATAATCAATTTTATGGGGAGAGAGTGAGGTACAACACATTCTCGAAGGGTCATTCCCCCACTCCCATAATGCCGCCATTTCTACATTCTATTTAGAAATCAGGAGGTAGCAACCACTGTCAAACATTACTAAGCAGAGGCAACTCATCATCAGTGATAAGCGATTTGGGATTTATTGAAATATATCATAATCATATTCCGTACTGACATAGTCTACAACATCATGGTTAAATACGTTGTCAATATCTTAACAGTTATAAACATATCTTTCGCTGCTATCATGATAAGTTTATTATAGTCACCAGCTATTTTTTCTCCTTTTTTGTCATTTGTGATCATTATGGTCACAGTACGTACAGTATTGATAATATGTTAGCACTGTATTCGCTATAGAGGTTGCATGCATGTCGTATGCAGTCGCGATGTGGTCACAATAGAAACTAACAACCAAATACACCTTTGTTCCTGGCAAAATTTCGACCACCAACGCATTCAAAACCCCATTTCGTTAATATTCAAACTCTTTTGTTTAATCTCGTAGGAGCGCTTATATTTGTTGGCGATATCACGCATGACACTTGCAGGCCTGCTGATCATTTATGACACGTGTTTCGGCGTGGGACAGATGTACACAATTCACTCTTGGTCACTGATTGGAAATGCAAGATAAAGGTGCATTTATTATTTTTAATCTCCGTGTAATTAACTTCAACTCACCGTTAAATTGTATACCCCTCGTTTGATCCAGAAATTACTCGAATTAATCTCAGGTGTTATCACTTAACTCAACCATTTTTTTCTCACTTTGACGTAACAGCCGTCAGCCAGTCACTTTCATTTTTATCACAAACATGACATGATGTCATATATATAACATATATCACACGACAAGAGAACATGTAGTTGAAAAGATTTTATCTTTCAGTCAAATGTGAATCATGACCGCATGTATTTTTATTATAGCGGCCAGCTCTTCGGGGAATAGCTCATAACTGATTCCAATATATCAAACAATCACATTATCTGACGGCAAATGATGACAATGAATAACTACATAATACTGCGTGACAAATGGAAATTACCTTTTCAGGGCGATATCTTAAAATGATGATGTACAAAAAGACCTTTAGGAAAGAAAAATAATTTTTCTACTGTACATTTTAAAAAGAATATTTGCTTTAAGAATTTCGTTGTCATTTTTTGTAAATTAAAAAAGAAACAAAAAAACAACTCTTCTAATATTTCCTCGCAATGCAATAATGGAAAAATACGCAATGGAATTCATTTACATATTTACAACTATGCAATGCACTTATATAGTGAAGGGCTACACAATTAACTTACAAGAATCCATTTCTTTAATTACACTTTCCACATCGCGAACGTCACTAAAATCTTAATCTCTACATTTATGAACAATTTCTTTGTTAGTTTTCAAATGAGAGTTTTTAGGTGAATTAACTGTATGCACGAAAATTCTACATTTGCATTTTCCCCGAGGGTTATTTTTCATTATATCGTTATAAAACTGATGTTTTTCTTCCAGCTTTGCTTTAGACCTGTTATAGTTTGAATTTTTCTATTTCTTATTGTTTTGAAATTCTGTGTAGAAATTAGAACGAGGCTATAGAATCGTATCACTGATTTAATGTTATTTTAATTCATGTGATTGAAAAGAGTGAAATTACGGAGACAAAACCGACTGGGAACAAAGACTAGTGCCTTAGTTGCATAGTAACGGTCTTATGAACTGATCACGTTAACATGCGTTCAAATAAAATCAAACAACCGCAGGGAATTGGTATTCTTTTGTTCGTAGTAAAGTGGTCGGTCGCGGAATAATTCCAAACATACATGAAGTTAGTTCGTAGCACTTACAACGATAAGATTACAGCCTAACATACGTCTCCAGGCTGACAAAGAATTACCAATGGGAGAAAATTGATGAAAAAAAGCTTGCAATTACACAAAAGCTTTCGGAAAAGAAAGGGGACGGTTATTTAGATCTCATTCGTAAACATTGAAAAAGACAGTTTTTTTATATTCATTTTTTAAATGCGGGAGCAGTGTGTTTTGTGTAAAGAGCAGCGTCGTCGCAGAGAGGGGATGCTCGAGGGAAGGGGGTGGGTGATTTGTTTAGGGTCATCATATATGCTATGCAATTACAGTTGCATTGTCCACACGGGACACGGGTGAAATTGTAAACTCCGACTTACCAAAAAGAAAATTGCATGTAATTTGAAGAAAACACAGTTCAGTTAATCTTACCTCACTAAGATTGTGCAGATGTCTTTTACAAGTACTTTTTGAGGGGGTACAATCAACGACTAAGATCTCAAACTACGTAACCCATGCCATGGCTGTCTGTCCCCTAAAATACCAGAAAAAAGAAATAAACAAATTAAGTTGTCGGACTGATCGTTCAAAGTCTCAAAGTCGAAAAGATCCATTTCTGCGTTTAAAACTTTACCAAAAAAGAAATTATGAACTGAATCTGTATAGGCCTATAAGATACCAGAAATGTCTCTCCCCCTCCCCCCTCCCTCCTCTTCCTCCTTTCACGGCCATCCTCACTTTTTACGCCTAGCCTATGGAAATAAAACCATCAACAGCCTATAGGCTCATGTCACCATTATTTTGTTTGTGCGGTGCTTTAAATTAGACATATCATAAGAATTTTGATATAAAGAATCACGGGTATCATTTTCAAGCAGTCGATTTGACCAATATCCTATTTTTTTAATCTTTTTTTTCTTTCCAGTCGAGCAGCATTGAATAAAACTTAAGGCTTTTGATTTGTGATTCATTTGACAATTGTTTCATAAGAAACTATTTGTACCCTTGTTTTCCTCAAACCTTTTAAAGATTAAAAAAAATTCCTTGCTTTGGTTTTTGAACAGATACAAACTGACAAATATATGGAAGTTGTTGATCCATATTGTCTCATTGTCTGTTAGAGTTATTACTAAAAGATTTGCAGTAAAAATTGACTCTAAATGAGCATAAAACCATATACAAATTCAACGATTAACAGATTAACCGGAATAAAATATCATGTAAGGATTCCGTTCGTATCATAATTCTTATTACAGCCTTCATTTATTACAGCCTTTTAGCACCGAATGGTGCGAATATGTTTATTTCTGTGACTCAATGAAGTTATAAATTTCCTCAAATTAAAGCAATGATTTGACTCGCTTTTGGTAGATTTGAAACACAAGTGCGTCCAAAGGTCAAGTGAAAAATGTTTTGACCAGAAATTTTTGATCTGAAACATCACCCACGATCAATTTATCGTCAGATTGTTATGGTCTTAAACTCTTAATACTGAGCAATGAAATGCTCTAGAACACAATGTGTCATAATCAAGTCTTTATGAGTGTACTAAACGTGTGAAAGGAAGCTACGCATGCACACAGCCAGGGGCGTAGCTAGCAGGTATCCTCACTCCCCAGGGAGGGAGGGGGAGAAATTCACCTCCAGAAAACTGCAAATTGTTTTATTCTATTGAAACTGCATTCAATATTTTACCCTCACCCCCAACCTTTAAAATTTAGGCCGACTACAGCAAAGCTTTATTCAGGGTCAGACTAATTTAGGAGTTGGGAAAAGAAATTTCCCCGATGTTGGTAGGTGGTAGGAATATCCTAAATTTCCCTTCGCTTCCACCGTTCACATGACTTGCACCAAATACCGTGAGTAAGCTTGATTAGCACCAGCTGGAGAGAACCTGTTTCATACTCCAGCATACCCGGTGCACACAGGACTGGCACCAGATAGGGAGGAACAGTTTCGTACTCTAAAGCCTGACTGGTTTACCAGTTTACTCAGAACTGGCTCTAGTTTCAGACTCTATAACCTCCCCGGACTGACACATCTAGAGAGAGCTGTTTCAGCAGTTGAGACTCTAACCTCTCTGGTGCACACAGGACTGGCCCCAGCTAAGTGGGAGCAGTTTCTGACTCTAGCCTCCCCGGACTGTCCCAGCTAGGGTGAACAGTTTCGTACTCTCACCTTACCGATTCACTGAAGACTGTCCCCAGCTAAGAGGAAGCAGTTTCAACCCTAGCCAAGTGGCGTGGTGGTAGGGGGCCAGTGAAAACTGCCCCCAGTGAAGCTTTCTGAGAGGGCGCCGAATGCTCACAGGGGCGCAAGAGAGAATTAAGTTTTATATACTTTTTATTCTTAACTTCTGCTGCAATTTGTATCATTGACAAAACAAACGTTGTAAATGTTTTCTCTCAAAGCTTTAATCTTACATCAAAAACATGAAAATCATCCCTGGACCCCAACTACACATTAACATTAGTTCCAAAACGTATATTCGTTTTTATCTAGTAACTTTAGTGTGGAATTGACACGATTTTAAGCAATTTTCTGCTACCAAAATCGTGTCAAAAAACAATAAGCTTTCAGGAGTTTCGTCCCCATGGGTTGACTTCGACTCTGGGTTGACGCAATATTAAGCAATTTCCTGTTATTAAAATCTCGAGAAATGCAGGGCTTCCTCTTAAATTTGACACAATTTTAAGCAAATTGTCTGATATCCAAATCACAAGAAACGTGTACAGGCTATAAGGCTTCCGGGGGCTTCGCCCTATAGATTTGACACATTTTAAAGCAATATTAGGCAATATTCTACAATCAAAATCACGAGAAACCTATGGGCTTCCGGGGACTTCGCCCTGGGTCCCTCCCAGGGCTTCGCCCTAGATTTGACACAATTATAACAGTTTAAGCATTTCTTTGCAATTAATAACGTGAACAAAAGGCTTATACCCTGCAGGGATTTGACACAATATTCTGCAATCAAAATCATAGGAATTCTGGGGTCTTCGGCCCTAAATTTAAAACACTGATTCATTTAAAAGATACATGCCAATTAAGATCTATTTGACCAACCTTTTACTCTTATGAGCATTTTGGGGGGTTGGCCAACATGCATGGCAGGAACGTTTATATGAAAGGAATCCCTCCCGACGCCTTGGATTTGACATTTTCACACGAGTTTATGCAATTTTCTGTTATCAAAATTACGAGAAACGCAGGACATCCAAGATGCAAAGCCCCTAACAGGGCTTCCAACTTGGAGGTGACACAATATTTAGCAGTTTTCTGCTCTCAAATTAGCGAGAATTGCAAGACTTCTAGGGGCTTCGTCTGTAGATTTGACACAATTTTAAGCAATTTTCTGCTACCAAAATTACAAGAAACGCAAGGTTTCACTGCAGGGATTTGACACAATATTAAGCAATATTTTGCAAACAAAATCACGTGAAACGTGGGGCTTCGCCCCCTGCCAGGGCTTCACCCGTATAGATTTGAGATATTGATTTTAAGCAATTTCCTAAGCGGTGCCATTTAAACCTTTTTACTCTGATGAGCATTTTTTTTTTTTTTTAATTCTTATTGTTGTTATTATTCTTATTGTTGTTATTATTATTATTATTATTATTATTATTATTATTATTATTATTATTATTATTATTATTATTATTATTATTATTATTATTATTATTATTATTATTATTATTATTATTACTATTATTATTATTATTATTATTATTATTATTATTATTATTATTATTATTATTATTATTATTATTATTATTATTATTATTATTATTATTATTATTATTATTATTATTATTATTATTATTATTATTATTATTATTATTATTATTATTATTATTATTATTATTATTATTATTATTATTATTATTATTATTATTATTATTATTATTATTATTATTATTATTATTATTATTATTATTATTATTATTATTATTATTATTATTATTATTATTATTACCATTATCATTATTATTATTATTGTTGTTATTGTTATTGTTGTTGTTGTTGTTAATTATTATTATTATTTATTTTTATTTTGGTATTATTATTATTATTATTATTATCATTACTACTTTTTGTTGTATTATTATTTATCTATTTTGTTTGTAGGGGGTAAAATGCTCTTCCCCAAGTGAAACATGACCCATCACGCCACTGCTCTAGCCTCCCCGGACTGGTCCAGCTAGGAGGACCAGTTTGAGACTCTAGCCTTCCCGGCTCACACAGGGCTGGCCCCAGCTAAGAGGAGGCATTTTTAAACTCTATCACCCTTAAAACACAATGGTTAGATTTTCCTGGTTACTCGATGAGTAACATTTTCCTGGCTGTTTTAACCAGGAAAAATGTTACGACTGCAAGCTGGCTTGTTAACTACCTGGAGCAAGGCGCTGTCATGATAGCGCCTTGCATCATCTAATCAAGAAAAGTGTTAAGGCGGAGATTTGTTGCTAAGTAACAAACATCCCCGGATGCTCACGCGCCGCGCACGTTATGATTAATCTGTAGGACAAAAAGATCAATTGCCCATGCTATCAAATTTGTTGCAGGAAACCAATAGAATGCTACTGAAAACATTACAAAGTATTTTCGCCGGTTAGCTGTCATTTCTTTTTGGAATTAAATGGCCATGCAGTTGATTATAACAAAGATATTAATCGAAACATTTACCAAGGAATGTCGCTACTTAACATTAGGCTTGATACTCGTTAGGCTACAGCTATATTACAGTATACAGTACTGTACAATACTATTCAATAGTTGTCTGCATGGCAATTTAATTGGGGAAAGAATTTTCATCCTACCTTTGAAAATACTCAATGTTGTTAGGGTGAAAATTACTAGCCAGGATAAAGTGTTAAGATAACCCCATTCGTGGTTTAAATTGACATTGAATTTTCGAAACAGTGGTTGACATGATTGACCAAAAAATCCTGGTCATAATAACCAGGAATATGTAGGTGACTCCGTGACATTAATTCTGGTTGAAATTGAACATTTTCGTGGTCAAATTTAACCAATGTGTATTTAAAGTGTAGCTTCCCCAGACTCGCCCAGCTACGGGGAGCAGTTTGAGACTCTAGCCTTCCCGGTTCAAGTTTACAAGACTGGCCCCAGCCAAGGGGAAGCAGTTTCAGACTCTAGCCTCCTGGACTAGTCTAGATAGGGGGAAGTTTGAGACTCTAGCCTTCCCGGTTCAAGTTCACACAGGACTGGCTCCAGCTAAGGGGAAGCAGTTTCAGACTCTAGTCTCCCCGGACTAGTCCAGGTAGGGGAGCAGTTTGAGACTCTAGCCTTCCCTGTTCAAGTTCACACAGGACTGGTCCCAGCTAAGGGGAAGCAGTTTCAGACTCTAGTCTCCCCGGACTAGTCCAGGTAGGGGAGCAGTTTGAGACTCAAGCCTTCCCGGTTCAAGTTCACACAGCACTGGCCCCAGCTAAGGGGAAGCAGTTTCAGACTCTAGTCTTCCCGGACTAGTCCAGGTATGGGAGCAGTTTCAGACTCTATTTCCCTGTTCAAATTCACACAGGACTGGTCCCAGCTAAGAGGAAGCCGTTTTAGACTCTAGCCTTCCCGGTTCAAGTTCACACAAGACTGGCCCCTTCAGCTATGGAAAAGAAGTTTCAAAATCTACCTTTCCCGGACTAGTCGAGCTAGGGGGAGCAGTTTGAGACTCTAGCCTTCCCGGACTAGTCCAGCTAGGGGGAGCAGTTTGAGACTCTAGCCTTCCGGCTCAAGCTCACACAGGACTGGCCCTTTCAGCTAAGGGGAAGCAGTTTCAGACTTTAGCTTTCCCGGACTAGTCTATCTAGGGGGAGCAGTTTCAGACTCTAGCCTTCCGGCTCAAGCTCACACAGGACTGGCCCTTTCAGCTGAGGGGAAGCAGTTTCAGACTTTAGCTTTCCCGGACTAGTCTATCTAGGGGGAGCAGTTTCAGACTCTAGCCTTCCCGGTTCAAGTTCACACAGGACTGGCCCCAGCTAAGGGGAATCAGTTTTAGACTCTAGCCTCATCGGTTCACAAAGGCCTGGCCCCAGCTAGGAGAAAGCAATTGCAGATTATATAGCCTTCCCGGATCACACATAACTGGCCCCAGCATTATGGGGAAAAATTCTTTCAGACGCTATATCCCCTTTGGTTATAACTTCACATAGGAGGACTAGCGCCGGATATGGGAGAAAGTTCAAGACTGTATAGCCTCCCCAGTTCACAAAAGACATATTTACAAGCATATTTACACTATTTCAATTAACTGATCAATTATTATATATTGAAGGTGATATTTTACATGAAATAGGAAAATTTTGACTTTGCGTAGTGTTTTGTCGCAAATCAAACTTTAAATTTTGGTTTCTGTCAGTGTTCTTAGAAGTAGATTATTAGAGGACAAGTATTATCACGAAATAGTTTTTTATTAGCTACATACAAAATCAACATATGTAAAATTTATGCGTAATAGCAATTTGTGCGTGACTTGAATAAATACGGCCTATATTTTCCATTTTTTCCCCTGGACACATACATTTTGTTACTATGGAAGTAAGAATCCGCTTACATTTAGGAACGACTTTTAATATTACATTAAGAAGGATTAAACACATCTAAAAATTAGCAGAAAGAAAAGATGCAATGAAATCATCAGAAAGTGACAATTGCACGCTCCTTATAAAGTCTTATCATCAATCATCGAGGGGGAACACAGGTTTTTGATTTTTTTTTTTAAATAAGGAGTAATTTCTCCCGTACTTTCATTCTTTCAGTCTTCTGGTCTTTGAAACATGAGAATAAAGCCGGTTCTCAATAAGAGGACTTGACACGTGCCAACACCCTTGATAAGCTTTTAATTGCAAATGTGACAGCAGATGCATTTTACATCAATTTTTCTACTACAACCACAAAACATCACATATTTATTTCCCACGAATATATTTCTTTTCATTCTCTTCTTTAATTGTGTATTTGTTTCATCTTTTTATTATGTTAATTTTGTTTCGATCGGCAATCATTAGAAAAAGCGTCGCTTTCAAAAAGATTAAAGGATTTGGGAAGTCTCTTTTTACATCAATCTATATCAATGAAAAAGATTCAGCTGTCTTGAAAAGTCCATATCCTTTTAACTTTTCAGCTCTCCTGCTAACAACTTGAAGGAATCGCGGAGCGCATCACCTGCATCGCTGTGATCCGCATAGGCGGGTAGAAGTAAACTTACACGTATTGCTTTTTAATGTCTTTCTGCGTCTCACATATTTAAATAGCCTACTCCCAACGTTTACTTAAAACACTTTGAAGTATATTGCTAATAATTCCATCATATTTTTGGGGGAAACGTGTTACCATAAAAAGAATCCATTGAAATTCTTTTTAGCTTAGTAAATGTAGTTTTTTGTTCATTTCTAGTTAGTCAGAGAACAATACTGGCCATCAGGACTTTGCCCTTTTGTCACATGAGACACTCATTTCCCTGTTTAATAAAACCATTCTATTCTTTTTCGATCGCAATCTCCTAAAAATTAAGTGTTGCCACTTCGAATGACGTCAGTTGATAAATAAGCTGTTTTCTGATATTGTATTGGCCTCACTGATATTCATAAACAGATAAATGCCTATAGCGGCACAGCCTGTTTTCACACGAAGGATGAAAATGCATGGCTTACCAAATAACGGTGAGATGAAAATACATTTGCCAGTTTTGACAAGATGATATAATATGTTGAAATAAAAAAACAAATACACATTTCAAACACCTTAGATGAGTCTTTTTAATTGATCGACTAAATAACACTTTGTATTTCAACGGCATAACGACATAATAAGAGGGAGTTGAAAATAAAAGCTATGACTCGCTGGATGTAACGGTTAAACATCCCAATGTTTATAATTTTTCCTGTGTTTTCGAATTGCAGAATTATAGTCAACGAAAATAGATGTTTGTTCATCTGTCTGATAACATTTATCCATGGACATCTTGGAAGATCTTTATTTTCAAACCGTAATATTATATTGTGCATTGTGCATGATGTTAAGTAAATTTCAACCAGAACAAAAGCTTATTTTCATTTCTGTGCGGCTTTCCCAGGGAATGAATAATTTGTCGCTAAGAATAGAACGGATTTTGATAGCCTAATTTGCTGATTAAATTTCACCAGTAAAATCATAACATCCACTTTCATTTGCACAAATTATCATGCATAAATATGTGAATTCGGTGCAAATGATTCAAGGCACTGTATTCAGTTTTTACACTGAAACTTAATCATATATACGAGAAGCAGAAATGCGATAATGAATTCACGTGTAGCGTTTGGAGACCGACATATAAACGCCTTATGGCTGAATGGTCATATAGTCAAAAAATAATGCCTTAAAACATTAAGCCAACTATATTATTTTGCTCGTTATGACGGATGACTGAACACGTAGTTCTATCTTTTTTTTGTCCTCGACTCTCGCAACTTCTCTGCCTTTGATTATTCACCAGTATTGTTGCATGATTGAAGAGAGTGCATAATTTCATGCATGCATAGTTACACATACTTAGCTCTGTTTTTACTTATCTATGACGTCGTTCGTTTTTTCATTATTTCTCAGACTAGAGTCATTTGTAATTCTGCAGGTTGTCATAATGAGTTATTAAACGCTGCTAACACAAGAGCACGTGTCTTATTAGGAAATAGCTACGGATGAAAGCTTTTCAAAATTCTAATCGAAAGATATGAGTTTTGTGTAACAAAAGAGGCTAATATTATTTCCAGCACATATGTATAGACTTCCGTAGAACAGACAATGTGGTATCGTTAATTAAAGATTGCACACAAAAGTGTCAAATGTTCATTCAGTTTATATCCATATGTAAATGCGAAGAATCATTAGCAGGTGGTTGCAAAATTTTAGCCATAGACAAAAGAATAACAAAATGAAGAAAAAGTGAAGACACTATTTTTTAGCAAAATTGTTGTAAGTGTTCTACGAACTATTGGCTAAAAGTTTTATTTCTGAATCCTGCTATATTATAAACATTTGGCAAAAAATGATTCTAACAAACGCTGATTTCTTCCATCTAGTCAACATTCATTACATTTTTAGGAGGGAGCTAATTGAGCATTTGCAAGATAAACATATCAGGCGATTTCAAAACATACTCAATTTTAAAATTGAGCAAGAATTTTCTTTAAAATCGTTAGCATTTAAGTCATAGAATAGTAATTGTGTACAACACACCACCATCTTATATGAAAGTTTATATTCTTTTATCCGTTTGTGCACAGTTTTCTGCTATTTCACGTACTCTCGCCATCTACGCTAAAGAATTAAAGGAAATCATTACGTTATACGAAAACACTAAATATTCGGTTTTTACAGATTTCTGTTTAGATTTCTATTACGCATATGTTTTTTGCTAATGTTTCTTCTATTTTATTAAATGAAACCACTTACTTGTAAATCCTGCAGTAGATGATGTTTGGCATTGAATCCACGTATCATTTTCAATGTGGATGATGTGGTCATCGTGTTGGTGTTCCTAATGCACTTTGAGCTATGTGATAATTTCCCAAGTTTTGGTACGCAAATATATTCTTTGTTCCGTCCAGTAGTGATTTTTTTTTGCAAAGAACACATAAACACCTGCGCCGTGTGTTGCGAAGGCGTTTGGATACGTCCACACCCATCTGCCGCGTGTTTGAGAGAATGACGATAAAAACCGCTTCAGTTTTACGCGAGTAGTAATGTGCATTACGAGTTGGGTCTTTAGGGCGTGGGCGCCTTCGTCCTCGTGCTAAAGAAGAAAAAATACGAAGGACATATGGTTCAAGCTGCTGAACCGCACACCTCCTTCAAACATTGTCTGTCACCCGACTGAGGCCTCTGAATTGTAGCCTCCCCTCTAATACATAGCTTCATCTTTATCTTATACAAAGATATGAAAGCTTCTTTCTCCGCCTTGCTCCTGCAGTTCTAGGTTACATTAGGAGTTTCAAATGAGCATGCGTAAAAGTAAATTTGATTTATGGAACTGAAGAGACGTTGAGATGCAAGCAGCGTATGCCGAAGATATTTCTTTGAAGAGAATATTGACAGAGAGTAAAAAAAGATAATGAAATCAGTTAAAAAAGAAAGCCGTTGGTTTTGATGCATGGTCATCCACAGTAGTTTGAATACTAAAGGCAACTTGACCCACTCGTAAGTAATTGTTATTCATTGTGTGTGGATTTGAAAAGCTTTGAAGTTTCACACATACGTATGCTTTATAAATGTATGTGCATATTTTCATAAACATGAAAATCTATTCGGAATGTATAAATAGTAGTAAGATAAATAGATCGAATGAACATACCGATTATAATATGTTGGATGGGGAATTTATGGATCGATTAATAACATGATTGATGGGTTTGGTTTATGGATATATGGATGGATTGATCGATAGATAGATTGACGGATGCTTGATAAATGGGTGGATGAAGTGGATTGAATGATGGACGGAAGTTCGATTGGATTGATATGGAAACAAAAAGATGTATGGTTCGATGTGAATAGGTCACAGAAATGACATGATAAATAAGGTGGATCAATACGATAATGGATTAATGTAAGCTATCTGCAAAGAAAAAAACATTAACTTTTCGACGTAGTCAAACTAGCATCCAAGGCATTTGCTATAGGATAAACAATGCATTTAGTTTTTATTAGATTGACGGGAAAGAGGAATGAGAAGGGGTGGGATCAGATGCTCTGCATTATAATTATGTTGCTGTTGAGAAGATATAAGATACAATTCTATATTCTGACATTTTAGCACTAAATATCATGGTGGATTAATTTCACAGTAAGATCGTATACTTGGCCTTTCATTTCAACATTTTCTCGTTTACAATGTAGATTTTGCTTCTTGTTCCCACTCTTCACACTTTACCAGCAGAGTTTATACATCAAATCAGCGCATAGATGCTGAATGAAGGGGACCCCGGAGACATGAGTGTGAAAGTTTGCATTTCTTTCTTCAAAATAAAGGTGTGGTATGAGAAACGCATTGAAACCGCCATAGCGACCAACATATTTATCATAATGTATCATGAATTCACATAAAATTGAAGTGCGTGTATACTTTGTGCAACATCCAAGCGGTAGCTTTTGTTTGACAGCTCCGTCGTAATTGAGAACTCCTTTTGCAGAAATTTTACTCACAAATTCAAATAAAATCCTCATGATTTATTCCAACTTCTTCAACATCTGACTGATTTTCATCGGTCGATAATCATGAATCTTATCATTTGCATAGTGTTTATCACTATGTATACTATTCATCAAAATAAGATTTTCTTGTCTTTTCCACATAACGTATAATCCGGTTAAACTTTCGCATGGATGCATAGCTCCATGGGCGGTGATTCTTTATTACAGATTGAAGGGGCATGACGGTCATACCATGAACGTAATAGGCAATCGGAGAATTCAATTTTTGGTAACTGCCTGTTTATTTCATCTTGTTTTACTGACAATAAGGCCCACATTTACGGCTTTCGGGTTTAAGTGAGCTTATAAACGTTTTTTGTTATTTTCTCGTTGACCCACGATCTCAAACTTGAATAAATGACTTAAAGATACTAGGTATACGTATAAGGGTAAAACGACTACAAGCAGATGGGCGTTGAAGATAACAACTTAAGGCTCGATATGTTTGCTGAGAAAATCAATGTTTGATAGCATGAATGTTGGGGAAGGGGTATATCGTAGACCGGTGAAGACCCCTACAACAATTTCTTTAGAAAAACATTGAATTCGGAGGAATATTCAGATCTCATAACTTTAAATCATTGCCCGAAGTTATACCCTTACACTGAAACATTTGCAAATTTAACGATTTGAAGGAATGGTTTTCAAACTTTCCGAGATGTAGTGTATGTGATTAAGCTCTTCATACAAATCTCTACAGTAATGTAGCTTAATAACAATTTCAACATGGATAACTAAATAAGCACTGCAATTTTGGGAGTCACACATGAACACTCTCACATATTTATAAAGTACTGTATAAAAATTGTTCTTACAGCTTATGTCAGAGAAAGATTTGTTTACAACTTCAAAGAGTTTTTGTCGGTATTGAAATTTAATAATGATCAAGAACAGGCTTGGTGAAATAAACATAAAAAATGCAGATGCAGATAGCTGTGCTTGAATAGCGGCTTCGACATATTATAATCAGGAAATTACTAAATACGGAAATACGATGCACGGACACTTCAGCTCACCACAATGGTCGTAGAAGAACGAATATTAATCTTGCTTCTCCCACCTCAAGCAGAAATCTCATCATTTTAATTAACGATCGTTGCCAGTCATGCCAGTGTAGTAGATCTTCTGGGGGGAAACGGTCTCTGTAGGAATCAAAGGCAATATCTGCCTCATTTTTAAATGAAGTCGCGGAGAAGTAAAAGTTATTTAAAGCTGTTTCTGGAATAAAATCTGTAATGTTTTCATTGAGTTTTGTTCAATATTAGGGTGGATTGGAGATATCAAATTTGTTTTTAAGTATTTAGGTAGTGATTTCAAAATGTTGAAAAAACAGATGGTACAGCTTAGTGTTCAAAAGGAATAGACCGATATGTTATTAATAACACGTGTTCAAGTATAAAACATCCTAAATATATGTATACAATAAAATTGAGGTATCGTAATTTAAATATGTACCTATAGAGTTGATTGATACAATTTACATAATACAAGCAAGTGAGTCACGCATAAAAACCAAAATACATATTGCACTGGAAGGAATCTGCACCTCTTTCATTCGAAGTTTCACATATCTTCTAGATGCCCTTGCGTTATCTTCAACATTGCATTAGAACCCTTGTGTTCTTTTGTTTGCTTGTAGCTCACAAGGATCACTTAACCAAGATGGCCGAGAAATGCAATATCTTAGAAAACTGTACATTATTTATAGACAAATGAAAATAGATATATCATCACTTTCTTCTGGAGATTGAAAACTGTTCAAAGTATTCTATTGTGTCAACTTGTGTGTTTGATAATTTTGACTACTTTTGACTATTTCCATTCGCTTAGAATTGTGAACCAAAAGCTCATTGCTTACTTTTATTTGATTTCGACCTCGAATAAAACAAAATCTGCATATTGGTTGCAGCATGTTTTCGCGAACCGAACTACGAACCAACTTCAACATGAAGTGATTTCGATAATAAGAACAGACATATTTTTCAATGTATTTTGGCCACACTTTTTAGTGAATTTTCATTTATAAATATATGATAAAGGATTGTTAAATAAAGAATTGAGTGTACAAACCATGCTGATATCTTTTCCACCTAGAAGTTATTGCATTTCAAAGTTTGCGCGAGTGTATTTAAAAGTGACTAAGCAGTGTAAAATGTGATGTCATTAAGGCAGATCCAATACAATTCTTATGTATTTCTATAAAACAAAAACAGTGTTTACTTACAGAGTAAGCTTCATGAGCAAATGGCTTCCAGCAATTTAGGAGGAGGCAATTAATTTTCAACGAACTACACAAAAATTGTCTTGAATTTGCCTTTATGACATCACATGGTTCACTGTGAGGTCACGTTTCCCCACACTCATGCAATCTTTGAAATGCAATAACTCCCAAATGGGGAAAAAGTATCAACATGATTTTTACACCAAATTGTTTCTTTCATAGTACTCTATCATATTTATGAAAATGAAAATCCACAGGAATTTCTTTTACGAATAAACCAATATTGTCAAGCAATCATCTGATACAACTTAACATTTTCCAATAACGCATGAAAAATAAGATTAAAATGGTACTCAATGTACGAACGTGATATCAGCACTCAAACCGTGGTGTTGCGATTTACCATTCAGTTCATGGACAATATGTTAGGTTGTAAGTGAAAACAAGCTTAATAGGCACACACACATAAGCATAATTTTGTTTTACTAATTACAGGCCTAATTTTATTTGCCTTGCGATGTTCTGAATACTGCTTTAATGTAAATCTATGGATTGGTTTTTGTTACTCACGATCTTTAATTTGCTCTGCTTTAATGAACGAGAAGAGCGTGTGGCTTTAGGTGAATTAAGCTCAAACCCTACAGCTTTCTGACGAATGCTTTTAAGTATAAAAACAATCTCAATCAATACTACAGACGAAGATGTTTTTAATGTTAAAAGGTTCAAAACGTGTGATTCGAGTAGGAGGTTGGGATAAAAAATTGATGAAGATGTGAGAGGAATCAATCGTAAGAGTATAAGATTTAAACATTTTTGCAAGGGAATACTTTTTTGAAAGAGAATGTTCCTCCCTTTTCCTCATGTCGATGAAACACAATAAAATAATAAGAGGCATATGTTTCCTTCCTGTTTAGATGAGGACCACCATCTTGACACTCTGCATACAGATTAGAGGTAATTCTTGGTTGATCATGTGGATGAATCAAGTTGAGAAATATGAATCTGATCAAATGTTGGAAACAAGCAGACTGGTCATTGTGCAGTCGTGGTAAATGCCAGAAGAACCAATATTTTTTTTTTTTATCTGTAGAGGACATGGAATAATTAGTAGCATTTCTATTAAATGGAATGACAATGAAAAAATAACCTAGCAACCGCCAGTCATTAAGCCATCAGTTGTTACCATCCATAATAAAAACGTTTCATTTAGGTCGATCATGGTCGTCAAACAAATGACTCGTCATTCTTTTCACAGATAAAAGGATCAGTCCAGGGTTCAAGCAATTTCTTCCTGATTGGATGACTTTAAAAGAAACAAAATGGTGAAGTATGTACTAAACTATCTGATTCCATTAAGGAGATCTTCGAGCTTAAAATCCTATTTGTGCAAAGACGACTAAAATGGCTGTCAGGAAAGTATCTAGAAACAGAATCTAGTAACAGACTAAACATCAATTAGCAACAAACAGTCTTTAAAGGATTATTTAAGTGGTCAAACAAGTTTATCTTATATGAAAGAGGACTTAAAAAGACATAACATGGTGAAAAACAAAGTTTAATATCTTATTCCTCTAAAAGAAGACTCAACAGAAAAGTGAGAGCGTATTTTATTGGAGTCTGCAACATACTCCAATGCGTGTATTGTAGAGCTATATGTACACTAACAATCATACAGTCAGTCTGTCTGGAATTAAATATCAGATTTGCTGAGCTGCTGATCATGCACATCGGCTTAGGTGTGTAGCATAATTGGTCGGTTGTTAGGACTTAACAAAATCACAGGTAGTTTATTTCGTTACTATTTGTTTCCTTGTAAACGTGGTCAACCAATAAACTTTGCTTGGAGTTGGCTTCTTGTTATGGTTGGAACGCATTTCAATGGTCAGTTGGTAATAATTCAGCGGCGAGATCTTACGTCGATTCTTACTAGTGTCGTTAGGCAAATGTAACATTAAGACATGATAATTTGAAAAGGGGTTTATTATTACACTAAGGTTATGCTTCAATATTCATAGTCATACCTTACTACAGTATTAGCCACAGCCTCCGGCTACTTATCGGCTAAAACTATCAAGCCTGAGCTTTATGATTAACGTAGGCCCAATGAGTTTGTCGCACCGTACAAAGCCCTAACGTGTGCAGAAGTTACCCCCTCCCCTTCCCTACCTTACCCCCCCCCCTTCCACCCACACACACACACGCAATGAGCATTCGAGAGCACTCGGAGAGTGAATAAACTTTCATTTAGAATAAATCCATGAAAACGGATAGCGAGATATTGATTGAATGTGGACGAAATGCCCACAAATTATCACAAAAGACGCCCTCACTATTTTGTCGAGAGCTCCTTTAAGGAGATATCTAAATTTGAAGTTCTGTCTTATCCGTGAAGTAATGACTAGTGTAGTAGGCTTACTATGGAAGATTGGCACCCTCATCCTCACTTTCTTCACAATTGTTAATGTTTTTCAAAGAAAATAAGTTTAACGTTTTTAATATTTGAATTATTTTTCCTTAAATTTAAAGCCACAAAATCGCAGGAACAAATATGATAAAATACATAGAGACTTTAAGGAATCTGAGGCTGTGACATTACAACTAGTCTCATTTCAGTCGTTTCTACACAAATGATACAGAACTTTAAACTTAAGTATTTCCTTAACGGAATAAGACATTTAATGCTTTCCTCACCATTTTGTTTATTGTGAAGTCCTTTTTCGAATAAGATTACCTTGCTTGACCACTAAACTAATCTTTTAGATACAATCACAATTGTTGAGAAAGTGCAGATAAAGGCGTTAATATTCTAAAGTAGACTTTTCAAAGCAACTATTTCTATGCAAATGATACAGGGCTGAAAACTGTCCCAGCTGCAAAAAAAAAAAAAAAATTGTAAAAACGTTGAGCGGACGTTGGAATTTCGTAGATATAACGGGATTTTTTTGTCTGAAGGTTAAAAGAAACGTACAAATGTAGACCCCAAATTTCGTCTTTTACACGCTCTTTTGGACGTCCAGGAACGTTGTTGTAACGCTGATAAAATGTTTTTAGAATGTTAAGAATAAACGTTGCAGAAACGTTAGTATAAGCAGTTTATAAAAACGTCAAATTCAAAACGTTGTTATCAACATAAAACTGTAGACTCCAGATTTCGTTTTTTGTACGTTGTTTTGGACGTCCAGTAACGTTGTTATAAAGTTGATAAAACGTTTGAGAAACGTTGGGAATAAACGTTAGAATAATGGGTTTATAAAAGGTCAATGGTAAAACCTTGTTTTAACGTAAAAATGTAGACTCCAGATTTGGTTTTTTATACCTTGTTTTGGACGTTCATGGACATGTTATAACGTTGATAAAACGTTTACAGAACGTTTGGGAATTACCGTTGTTGAAACGTTAGAATAACCGGTTTGTAAAACGTCAAATACAAAACGTCGCTGCAACGTAGAAATGTGGACTCCAGTTTTCGTTTTTGAAACGTTTGTTGAAACGTTCAGGAACGTTGTTTTGACGTTATCAAAACGTTGATACAACGTCAGCAATATACGTTGCTTAGACATTACAGTAAGAGGAATAATAAACATGTTTGTAAATATTCGCAGACTTTATAATGACGTGTTATGAACCTGATTGAAACGTTGCCAATAATGAAATGAACTCCAAATAACGATATTCAGACGTTGGCTGTTCTGAGTGTCGTTTCAATGTACATTACATAAATGTAAATAAATATCTTCGAAAACACTGTTAAATTGTTCTTCAGTAAATCTACACGTGCCGATAATTCAAATTTCTAAGCTTTGAAAGATTTAGTTGTATCGGACTTAGCATACAAAAGTTCACGAATACTGATAAACCTTAATGATATTGTTTCACCTTTTAAATGCAAAAATTTCAAAAAGTGTACAAAATATGAAAAAATTCAGTTCAGCGTATTATTCAAGATCACAGTTACTGCAGTCACGGATTGCCAGTGGAGTCTCAACGGATTCCTGTGGAGTTTAAAATAAATAAAAATGAGTGAATACAATTTCACTCAAGTAATCGTCTAACAGTCCGGGAGCAAGCCGAAAAGCTGGGTACTTTGAAATACCTAAAATATTGGGTACTTTTATGTATTACGTTATCACATGAGCCTACACATTTAACAAGCCCACACATTTGACAAGCCCACACTAAAAGTATGGGGTTTTTCATTTCCCGCTCCAGATTGTCCAAACTTTCACTGTATACCCTGAAATTT
>JAIGNY010002669.1:287500-315000 GCA_020152595.1 Chiridota heheva | reverse complement strand
TATATATATATATATATATATATATATATATATATATATATATATATATATATATATATATATATAAAGTATAGATAGATATATATATATATATATATATATATATATATATATATATATATATACATATTTATATATATATATATACATATATATATATATATATATATATATATATATATATATATATATATATATATATATATATATATATATATATATATATATATATATATATATATATATATATATGTATATATATATATATATATATATATATATATATATATATAAATATATATATATATATATATATATATATATATATATATATATATATATATATATATATATATATGTATATATATATATATATATATAAATATGTATATATACATATATATATATATATATATATATATATATATATATATATATATATATATATATATATATATATATATATATATATATATATATATATAAATGAAATATATATATATATATATATATATATATATATATATATATATATATTTATGATTATAATATAATTATAATACGACATTATTAGGCTATATTACGACGTAATTGATATACCTATATCATGACTCTTTGCATTAAAAGAAAGTACGGCCTAAGCCTAACATGACATTAACGGGGTACACTGATATCTTCCACCAAGTTTCAAATCACTTAGTCATTAGGCCAGGCCTACATAGGGTTTAACTAACGCTAGGCTACCTACGTTTTACTGGCATATTTGTAACTAATGTTAGAGTAAATAACTAATGTTATACTACGTATTTTCTACTGGTGTAGGCCCCATGTGTAACTTGTAAGTCAAACCAAGATGTTGGCTTGCGTTTCAGTTTGAAATAAGTGTCTGAGGAATTTATTTCTAAATTAATGAGTATATCAATATAAAAGCAACACTTAACTAGAGTTATTCGGTAAAGTTGTAACGTTGATAATATAGACACCCTGATAACCTGAGCTCGAACCTAAGGCGATGAGTATACTGGACGAAACAGCTGCAGGTGTCGTACGCACGCGCCAAACGTCGTATGAACGTTTGTATAAGTTTAACTGACATCACGGTATACTACTAACTTAGCATACATAGGCCTACGTATTTTTAGCTTTGTAAGCAAGTGTCGTTACAGGCAGTGACGGAGGGGGAAGGGGGGGACTATCAGGGGCCTGTAAAAATAAATAATTATTCAATGTACCTAATTATTTTTCTAACCACTAATGCGCAAATTTATATGAGTTTGAAAACGGATTAATAAGAGTGTGCAGTGGCGTGTCTATGCGGGTGGGGGTGGAATCGCTGTCAATTTCGAGAAAATTTAAGCAAATGTTGGCAATTTTATATATGAGTTAATGATAATTTATCCTCCTAATTGGAAAACAAGCACGCAGACGTATAGATGAAACCATTTGAGACAGAGTAGGTGCCCCCAAATTTACACACATCTATCCTGGTTCCCTAAACTTGTGTCAGGGTCCTGAATATGTTAACAGGGGCTTAAGCCCCTAAAAACGAAAAGCTAGACACGTCCCTGATCATGTGATCAAAAAAATAAAATAAATCGGGGTTTTGAGCAGGGGCGCATGAACTGACGGACACCCGGGGGTAGAGAAGATCCCCCAAAAATAATAATAATTATTATAATAAATAAATTACTGTTACGAGTGGAAAACCAATCGGAAAATAAGCTTCAATTTGGGGAAATTTGCTTAATTTTAAGGCTTTTGTCTTCTTTTTTTTTTAAATATTCGCTAAGTATTAAAAAGATTCTCGTTAACCTCAATTTTATGTTAAACATTTTCACCAGGAAGGAATCATGAAAGCAAGCTGAACTTTTTTTTTTTTTCCCGGGGTGGGGTCCAGTGCTTCGTACAGAGTTTAAAAGACAGTACTTTACAAAGGAACTTGGTTTTATATGATAAGGCATACATTTAATACATTTTATACGTCAGCATACATTTAATACGAACGTTAAAAAATGCTTGATATTATATATAAACCATATTTTGCGTTATATCGACGTTGGATTTGCACATTGCACGAACGTTATTGTCAAACGAGACCAAAATATTAATACGAACGTTAAGAAAAGGTTTTAAAAACGCTTAATGCTAACGTTTTGTTTTATCGTTATACCGACGTTGAATTTATACGTTGGAGGAACGTATTTTTTAAACGTTCCCAAAACATTAATACACCAAAGTTATAATAACGTTTATATTCAACGTTTTAGTTTAAGGTTTTATCAACGATGGCTTTGTACGTTGCACAAACGTATTTATCAAACCTGAACAAAACATTAAAGCGACCGTTTTTAAATGTTTTAAAAACGTTCATTGGTAACATTTTGCTTGAACGTAATACTAATATTAAATTTGAACGTTGCCCGAATATAATTTTTAAACGTTGTGAAAACATTAATACACAAACGTTATAATAACTTTTTTATTCAACGTTTTACTGTGACGTTATATCGACGTTGGATTTGCATGTTGCACGAACACATTTTTCAGATGAATGCAAAACTTTAATGCGAACGTTTTTTAAACGTTTTAAAACGTTCGATGCTAACGTTTTGCTTAGACGTTATATCTACGTTGAATGTATACGTTGCACAAACGTATTTTCAAACATTGCCAAAACGCTAATACATCAACGTTTTTATCAACGTTTTGTTTTTACGTTATATCGACGTTCGCTTTGCACGTTGCACGAACTTATTTATCAAACTTGAACAAAACATTAAAGCGAACGTTTTTAAACACTTAAAAATGTTCAATGGTAACGTTTTGCTTGTACGTTTTACTGACTTTAAATTTGAACGTTGCCCGAACGAATTTTAAAAACGTTAAAACATTAAAACACAAACGTAATAATAAAGTTTTTGATTCAACGTTTTACTGTAACGTTATATTGACGTTGGATTTGCATGTTGCACGAACGTATTTTTCAAACGTAAACCAATCATTATTGCGAACGTTTTTTAAACAATTGGAAAGCGTTCAATGGTAACGTTTTGCTTGAACGTCATACTGACGCTAAATTTGAACGTTGCCCGAACATATTTTTGAAACGTTATCAAAACATTAATACACAAACGTTATAATATTGTTTTTTTTATACAACGTTTTACTGTGACGTTATATCGACCTTTGAGTTGCACGTTGCACGAAGATATTTTTCAAACGAATACAAAACTTTAATGCGAAAGTTTTTAAACGTTTCAAAAACATTTCAAAAACGTTCGATGCTAACGTTTTGCTTAAACGTTATATCTCCGTTGAATGTATATGTTGCACGAACGTTCTTTCAAACATTGCCAAAACGTTAATACATTAATGTTTTTACTTTATATCGACGTTGGATTTGCACGTTGCTTGAACGTATTTTTCAAACGTCGCGCAAACGTTGATACAAACGTCTCTTCGACGTTTTTTAAAAGTTTTTAAAAACGTTTCTTTCTAACGTTTAGATAACGAACATTTCGTAACGTTTGTAAACGTTTCGGATGTGACATTATTAAAGAAAAAGGTAAAAAAACGTTCATTCGACGTAATTAATACAACGTTATTATCGTAACCAAAAAAACCCATTACAAAACATTGTTAAAACGTTGTATGTTAGCTGGGGTATTAACTACTATTCATTCTATGGCGCGACTTATATACACCAATGACCCCGTGCTGTGATTTGCTCATTTCCCATCTATCTTTACCATTTTCAATTTTGTATCTGTATAAACGTGGTGACTACATTCTCGTGCTATCCTCTTCAGATTTGTCAGTGATGGCGGTTACTTTCGTTGCTGTTGCACAAAATGCCTGAATTGCTATAATTTGTTTTAACTTTCCATTTAAATGTTTTATTTACTTTCATTTATTACATGAAATCATATACATTATATTTACCTGACACATCAGCACAACTGTATCAGTACAGTTGATAAGTACCTGGTTTTTGTATCATTATATTTCTTTTAATGGCTTAAAATTAAAAAGAAAGGTCCCACGAAGATGGAACTTTAGAGGCAAAAGTCGATAAAACATATTCTCCAAAATCATGTTCTTCAGAATTAAACACAAAATCAGTGCTTTAGGGTTAAGAAAGAAAAGTTGCATCATCACGATGTAAATATTGTTTTGTCAATTGCAGTTTAGAAATGTGCTATGACATACATCATGTTGAGCTAAAGCTATTTTCAATTACTCAGTAGGTATTTAAAACAAATAATTGCAAGTATACTGTTTTAAATATTTCGTCAAAGTTCTTTAACATTATCTATTTTTTGTTCTGTCTTTGTGGTCTAAAGCCTTGTGTTCTGAATTTTTGTGTTCTAAATTGTTTTTTATCAGTCTTTGTTTTCTAGTTCATTGTGTCCTAAATCTTTTGTTTTCAGTCTTCGTGTTCTCATTCTTTATGTGGAAAAATTTGAAGTTAGTGTTCAAACGAATGTCTTTCATGTATCTAACCGTTGCACATTTAGACACACATTTTGACCACTAATGTACCTCATTGTTTTTCGGTCTTATACACGAATGGTAAGTATTCCTATAAATTATTTAAATGAGAGATCTCTTCCCCATAAGCTCTGATACTGTGATTGATATTTTTCTTTTGAATTGTATACAGATGAACTTGTAGCAACATCCGTTCAAACCAACTGCAACTAATGTTTCTATATTGTCAATACTGCTTCTTGGTATATCTGACAGAGCGACGGAGCGTAATAAGATGTGGGAGGAGGCACTTCAGTTGGCACCGACAGAAGAGACAGCACAAACTACGATAGCCACCAGGTATGGAGATATGTACTCGCGCTCCTGGGTAATTTTAATAAAATTTATAATAAAATAGTACTTAAGGATCCTTACGTCAGATCTGAAACATGTAAAAGCTAGAATTGTACAAAACCAATTACGAATAAAACATATGAATAAAACAATGAATGACTTTTTTGCGAAGAAAAAAAAGAATCTTTTTGTCCGATTATTGAAAAAAACACGGAAAACACATCACCAGAAAGAGGTATAATGTTTAATCGTGAAACTTAGTCTTAATCTAACCTGGACTGATATTGTCCTTTCTTAGGTAGCTTGCTTTAAACTTAAGTATATCTAAATTTAAAGAAACAAGGTTTTCACACTACTTTTACAACCATTGTATTTCTCCTTAAAATTAGACTAAAGCAATTTTTCATCTAATTGATTGATGCTGATAGTTCGTTGTCTTATTCCTTCTTTGACTGTAATAACAAACACCTTGAGAAACAGTGAACTCGACGCATATAGTTTCTTGAAATTTCGCACAATTCTTTCCCACTAGATAGCAAAACCAAACAAAAATGTCTTATTTCCACCTCTTCTTTTGTGTAAATCAATTTTTCACGGTGACGTAATATACAAATATGCCACTTTGTTCTTTGTAAACCTGGTTTTTTTCTCCCCACTCAATAAGAGCCTGCTTAATTGAATCGCCTGCAGTTGTCAAAACATCGCTACCGAAATGGAATTTCCTTCCGCTATCAGATGTATTGAGAAAGGAACGTTAGACTACTACACACTTGTGTGAGAACGAAAATATAGATTTCTCCCTCCATCTTGAAATGGAAATAAATTATAGAAGCGAATTGCATCATATGTCTGAGGATATTCTCCAATCTCTGTTGTCTTCTAAACGTGCAAACTCGTCTGCATTTGCTGATTAGTTTCCAAATTGATTAAGTTACCAGATGGTTATTTGGCAAAATCTATTCATAAGAAATGGGTTAAAATCCTTTGATAAGATATTGAAGATAATCTCGTCAATCTGCTTTTTCTATAAATAATGAAAATTTTGCAAAGACAAGAAAATCATATGCTCAATAAAAAAACAGCGCTATAAATCTTGAGTTACTAAAGGAATAGTCGAAGAAAAGAAAAGATTTAAATGCAATTGTTGCCGAGCTTAGTGTGGTCTGTGTCTTGGTTAAAAGAAGATCTTGTCCAGTAAGCTTAATTTGAATCATCAAAGAAAGTACATTAGAGCAAAATAGCAGTTAAAACAATAACTAGTATTGTAATGATCTAGTACACGAAACTGCAACTTTATTCTATGGCGCGACTTATATACATTAAGGTAAATACGAGGTACTTTTTTTGAAATTGTCAGCAATATTCTTATGTTGAAAAATAGTTATTATTAATCCTGAAGCTTCTTTTTTAAGTTTTGCACCCAAGAAAAAACGCAACTCCTTTCAAATACTAAAGAAGCGAAATGTATTTCTGTAAGTTTAAGAAGCATGTGATTATCTTTAAGGGGTTTGGCCATAATAATAAACACTGCTCCACGTATATTTATCGACGTATATCCCTGCTTGATTTCCCCGCCATACGATTGAGATTTCACTTTTGATAAAGGACAGTAACAATGACAAAGCAGCTATATCATATTTGTCAAAAGGACTTTGTTCGCTTTACCTTTCCTTCCTGGCATGATATGACGAAGTCTTTATCTGGTCGCAAATCACTTGGCGCGCGCATCTTTAATGAAGGTTATTCTGTTTGGCATACAAAATACCAAGTGTCAAAGATTGTTATCCTCGTGAAAAAGATATACAATTGGAAAAAATTGGATAAATATGATACCTGGTACAAAAACATTGTTAATTTTTAGTATAGTAAGCCCCCAAGCAACTTCAAATAATGGTGTATTTTTGCAACAATTACAATGTAATTTCACTTTCGGTCTAATGTGCAGAAGGGAGATCAAATTCACAAGTAAAATTAAAACAAAACTTTTCTTTGACGTTTGAATTGCATGGAAGTAAGGAGGTTTCATTTTTCCAATGACATCTCCCTGATTGAATTCAAGAACACGATTCTTCCAATGAATATTGTTTCTTAACATTTGCTCCCGGAGGAACCAATCGAACTCGAGGGACACAAATATGTCAAACAGAGTCTAATGAGTGCTTCATACCTAGTATCGGGTCTATTGAGTGCTTCATGCCCAGTATCGGGTCTAATGAGTGCTTCATGCCCAGTATCGGGTCTATTGAGTGCTTCATGCCCAGTATCGGGTCTAATGAGTGCTTCATACCCAGTATCGGGTCTAATGAGTGCTTCATATCCAGTATCGGGTCTAATGAGTGTTTCATGCCCAGTATCGGTCTAATGAGTGCTTTATGCCCAGTATCGGGTCTAATGAGTGCTTTATGCCCAGTATCGGATCTAATGAGTGCTTCATGCCCAGTATCGGGTCTAATGAGTGCTTTATGCCCAGTATCGGGTCTAATGAGTGTTTCATGCCCAGTATCGGGTTTAATGAGTGCTTCATGCCCAGTATCGGGTCTAATGAGTGCTTCATGCCCAGTATCGGGTCTAATGAGTGCTTTATGCCCAGTATCGGGTCTAATGAGTGTTTCATGCCCAGTATCGAGTCTAATGAGTGCTTCATGCCCAGTATCGGGTCTAATGAGCGATTCATGCCCAGTATCGGGTCTAATGAGTGCTTTATGCCCAGTATCGGGTCTAACGAGTGCTTCATGCCCAGTATCGGGTCCAACGAGTGCTTCATGCCCAGTATCGGGTCATGCCCAGTATCGGGTCTAACGAGGGCTTCATGCCCAGTATCGGGTCATGCCCAGTATCGGATCTAACGAGGGCTTCATGCCCAGTATCGGGTCTAACGAGTGCTTCATGCCCAGTATCGGGTCTAATAAGCGCTCCATGCCCAGTATCGGGTCTAACGAGTGCTCCATGCCCAGTATCGGGTCTAATGAGCGCTTCATGCCCAGTATCGGGTCTAACGAGTGCTTCATGCCCAGTATCGGGTCCAACGAGTGCTTTATGCCCAGTATCTTACTTTATTCGCTTGTTTGGATAATAAAACGGCCAATTCCACCCTTTCATCGTCAAACGGGTTGTCTCATAGATTTAAAGATGGGAAGACGGTCGGGAGAAAAAAAGACACATTATACACATAATGACACATATTCTGAAAGTATCGTGGATATTTTCATTGGCATTCAATGTGCTTTATTTTTATCAATTGTAATTGCATTATTTTCAACCAGAATACATATACTGGACAATATTATGCATTCAAGCTATTCGAGTTAGCTACTCATTTTCGTTATTATATAAACTTCGTTTTCACATTTGCTTCCATCCCAATTTAAATGATTACCATGGGTATGTTTTGTTATTTCGATTAGTGACAAATAACTCATACCCATTTAATAAGCTTTCTAATGTATTGTTATTTCTTTACAAATAGATTGAGGTGGAAAATTGATAGTCAAAGAAGCGAAGGCTTCACTTTATTCTGAACTTTGATAAGAAATTAGTCAACAGGGCAAAGTGCATGCACAATGAATGGAAATGTAAATATTGCCGGAATATTTCAATTAACAATACTTAATTAGATAATTTACTAAAGAAAACAGTTCAAAAGTAAATAGTAAAAAATGCAAAATAGACAGATTACCCCACAGACAAACTCTGAGAAAAGACAACCACATAGGTCTGTATATATGATATTCATGAATAATACATACGTCCAAGTATTGTAGAGAGAGTGTTGTAGAGAGAGTTTGATATTTGATTAATAGTTTGATATCGTATCTCTTCAACTGATATTGATTGTAATTAAATAGTTTTTTTTATTTAGAACTAAAATGCACAAGAATTGTGTGAATATAAAAGATTAGAAGGCGCTCACTGTAGTGTACTGCTTTTGTCGTTATTTTCTTTATCAGATATAAATATAAAATATTATTCGATGTTTTTATTTGCTTGAAATAATTTACACACATACAAACCAATCATAATCTTCACGGAAGTGACGTCAGATGTAATCGTGCACGAGAACACATTTTACCATGACTACTAATTTTTTGTACGATTAGAAGCAAACAACCCACGCTCATTAAACCATTCTTATTCACTATTATATCTTCACAAATAAATTAAGATGAAATTCAATTATCGGCAAAGCGAACTATTCAAATGTGGCTTAATTTGCGATGAACAAAGAGGTGATAAGATATATTACGCGAGCGTAGATACTGTTTTCAGTCTTGTTTGGTGGCATATAGGGAAATTATTTTAAAATTTAAAAGGAAGAAATAGTAGTGGAAAACAGCCTCCTTGAAGACATTCGGTGATGAAGATATTCTAGGTTTCGAATGTAAGCTGATAGTGTGTTGATATTAGAGTGAGCTATAGGGATCTGAAATCAAGAAGTTGCCACAGAATAAAAAACTGATTGAGATTAGAAGCAGCAGCTACCTGTATGACAAACGCAAATTTAAAAATACATATGCAATCGCGACGGACAAATCTTACCTTGCCAATTCTTATTATGAAAAATATTCTCAAACTTATAATTACTTACACTAAAATTTTTAAGAGACTGATGTTGTTTGGAATGCTGGAATTACAATTCGAGGAAGAGAGGAGTCCAAACTCATATGTCACATTCGGAGTACATGGCAGCATGGACAAGAGACCTCAGAAAAAGGGAACATATAAAACAGTCAAACCGAACACCACGCAATACAATTGAGATGTAAGCTATTTTTTGTCAAGTGTATTTTTGTTTATTCCTGTGGTCTGATTGAGTAAGACTAACTGTACGTTTGAAAAGGGGGCGCATACAAAACAATCAAAGCGAACATCACTCAAAACATGTACATCAAGATGCAATTGTTCTTTTCTTGTAAAAAAAAGAGCTTTTGTCGGTATGGTCGCGGACAGTCGTTGCTTATTTGTAAGAAATGGACAGCTTCGGGCATTCTTCCTACAAATTTAATTAAAACAAGTGCGCATGACGTAGAATATACATTTCGTTCAAAACAATTAGATTAGAATGCTCACTGTGTTTTGCGATCTCACACAGGATCAGATAAACAGTTATGCAGCTTCTGTATTTTTTGTACATCAATTTATGTAAAAGTGTATCATGCTCTATCTTGAAAATCGTGAGGTTTCTAAAGGACGAAAATCTCAGCTACCTTTTCGAATAACCAGTTAATGCTATATGGTAATATTGAAGCTTAAAGAAGAACTTAACTGCAATGCAAAATTTATAGTGTAATCTGGTATTTTGCTCATTTCCTAAATGAGATGGTTAGCAATAGCTGAGGGTAAAGCTTGGTACCTATAAATTACATCTTTACTGATTCATCCAAAGACTGCGATTATTAATTTGTGCCTAAACATTGTAATTACAATTAAAAGTATTTATTCGTAGAAAGGTTAACTCATAAAAGCCTATCTTTTCTGTCAAATTGTCTCAAATTAACGCATTTTTATTATGTTGAAGGATACGTACTTTATCTAATATATTCCAACATTTTCTTCCTATACATATTTTGCCTTCCATTTGCATATCCATCTTATACACGTTAAAACAGGAAAAATACACCGACAAATACTAATCTGATAAGTTGCATATTTCCCATGCTTTTTCCGTTGTCAGTACACAATCTTACAAGGAGAAAGAAATATATCTACACACCATACTACATTATTTTGCCCTATAAAACATTTATATCTTAGGATTTAATGTTACGTGGTTGTAGCAAGAACGAAATCTTGTTTATAGATGTTAGGGGTGATGGTGGAAATTGTTCGTATCTCTTGGTTTACTTCACAGTCTGTTTAAACTCGATAAGACCCAAAGAAGAAAGTTAATTTCATCAAATGGTAAATCAATTTGGAAATAGACAATTGAAATCCCCAGAACCGCATGTTTTTGCAGGTGAAAGTTATTTTGCAACGTATCTAATTCATCCAAACTAGAAATAGAGTCCCTTAACAGGGATAGTATAGTGCTCAAGATTCTCCAGAGTTTTTTCTTGGTAATCCCAATAGATAAAACCGAACACAAAATGAGATTCAAAACATGAAAAACACTCCCAAGAAACAAATTAGATAGCTGTATCAAATATTCATTTTTAATTCAAAGAAGTACAATTACATTTTTCAAATATATGGAGAAATGCTGTCATTTCTTATTATCACATAGTGAAAAACTACCTGTACTGATTTGTGGGTATTGCCTTGTGAGTGAAACGCAACTGTACTTTCTTTCTGGGTGTATTATCTTAGATTGTTCATTTTGACATGTATTAAAATTTCCGTGGACAACCATGTGCATTTCACATAACAGAGATCAATTGGAAACATATTTGTAAAAAACAGGCTTATATCTTATTCATACAAAGGGAAGATTTAAAAGTATATGGACAGTAAGTCTTTAAATGGTCACAATTGGTCTTTTTACAAATCAAAGTTTGTAAAAAAAACAGAATGTGCAAAGGAAGAAAACTTAAGTTCTGTAATGTTAATCTTTATATTTGTTTCCCAAATTTCAAATACGAAAGTTTTTCAAATTGCGTTCTACTAATTATTATGGGTCAAAGTTATACTAATACCTAATTTCCTGTTCACTTTAGCAATCTTTTCCCATTCAGATTGGTTGGAGGAAGGACCGAAAAACAATAAGTTGACATAAAAATTGTCTGTTTGTCCCCTTCTAAGGTCACAAAATATTGCGCAATTTATGCTAATTAGGTATCTAAATTTTAAAATGTAAAATGGACCACTTTTAATCGATTTTGATGGGACTATATTCAATATTGTAAACCATTTAAGCTCGTGTTGTTGCTTCCTGCCCACATACCTTTAAGCTCTGCGTGAATTGTGTACTAACGACTGATATAGCAGGTTAAGAGTGACATCACACCGGTACAATACCCAAATTTGTTATGTATTCTATTAAAGTATATTGCCAATAAAAAAAAGCTACTGGGGAAAAAAGTGTTTCAAATACTCAATGCACTCCATCAATTAAATAATCCATTCAGTTAGTGAGAAATGATAAGTTTTTTACGAAATGGTTAACAAATTGTTAGAAAATTGCTTAAATAACATTTCAAATACATTAATATAATCTTTGAAATGTAATGCCCGGAACACGGGGTTCTTTAGCAAGATGTTTCTTTAATGGTAGTCTTTCACATGGAATGCACATGTTTGACCAACGGAATATTCTTGTAAACATCAATGTCATATAAAATACAATGATTATATAGATAGATGATAGCTGGATTACATATGGCATGCTGGAGCTACCCTCGATCGACGGTTTAAGATAAACCCTCTATCGGGGTTAAAAATAAACCTCGATCGTTTTTTAAGCTATGGAGGACGCTATTAAGGATTATTTCCCATTATACAATACAAGCCTAACACATATTGTTAATGGTGTACGGTTTTAAATCCTCTGTAAAGTTATGAAATTGTGTGGATCATGAAATTTGTCCCAATTCATTTGACGTAATTAATCCCACAAATTATCCAGACCCTTTTTGAAATCTATCAGCCCGAATTTTAGATATTAAAGGAAAATTGAAATTATATACGCTAATTTTGGCGGGAAATCTCATATCATTAGATGGGCATTTCAGGTTCAGACTATTCTAATTTTGCCTTTTTTTTTTTTTTTTATATAGGCCTCTATAATTGGAAACCGAAAATGTGTAAGATTTGCTACCAAATTAAACAAGGTATTACCATACTGCCATACTGGCTCTTTGAAAAACAAAACAATCGATCGAGGTTATACCCGGACTGTATGGATAGATTGAGAATGGTTGGATGAATGGATAGAAAATGATGATACAAATGGATTGGCGAAATGACTTACATACTTGTATTACAATTTGGAGACAACTAGCATATGTGTAAAGTAAGAATTGATTGAATGGAAAGATGTATTGGTGAATGGTAATTATGTGATTTTATGCTTAAAAAGCTAATTAAAATGCTTGTACATGTAGATATTCCTGGAAAGTGATTATGTTAAGCATCCATTAAGTAAATAAACAGGTGCAATGCATATGTAATAGTTATTCTATCCGTACTCAAAAAATGGTTTCATGGTTTTCATAATGAATGTTTGCTGCTTGCATTTGTACTTCTTCATACATGTGTTTGGTGTGCATTTATCATTATTCATGTGCGTAGACAAAAAATGAGACGTTAATTGTTGATTCTTCTCCTTTTTAGAATAACTGTTTGCTTCAAGACTTCTGATTAGCATGAAATGAACTCAAATGTAATGTTTGTAGGTAAATATACGCTTGCAAAACCGGTTATCAAGAACACCTTTCCCGTTGAATAAAAGATACGACTAGTGTCGGCCTTTTTCCCTTTGTATATCTTGACTTGTAAATGTTATTAGCGATTGAGTAGCTCAATCTGTGTTGAAGAACAATATACAGAAACAGCTTATGTGACAAATACTCCACCTAATGCAATTCACATTTCTTTCGCTTGTTGCATATTTTCTGTTATATTTATTCTCCATAGAGTGATTTCATATATGATCTATTACATCTACTGGCAGTATCTCGTTCTCTTTGCTGAGAATGAGGTGTGAATAATTTTGATTTGCTCAGCTTCATTATTGGACTTTCTATTTCGTTTATCACACTTTCCGTTATTTGATCTGCAGAACTCAGCGGTATTGCAAGAGAGACTTAACAACCGATTTACAGAGTAAAGAGAGAATCAAACTCTACATATACAAAAAGCTCCACTTCTTGGCAAAATTTCATACAATGTAATGCGATGGGTATTGATGCAAATCTTTGTTGATGTTATATGTTCTAAGTAAAAGTTGATGAAAATTAATTATCTTTATACCTACTGCTTATTCAAGTTTAGTGATTAGTAAACGCATTCATGTTGTGATTGCTTAAAATGATCACTTCTAATTCTTGCGTCCTTATTGTAATTGTAATAATAATATTAAGAATTAAGTATATTGGGTGCGAAAACACAAATAAACGTTGCAAGCCACGTGTACACATGAATCAAAGGTCACTGTGAGTGGATTAATCCGTTCTGAGGCAAGTTCAAGTTTGAGGTAAGTTCGATCATCTGATTTAAGTTTGAGCAACGAAATCTTCGAAAGCCAAAAAAGGTGACCGTCAATTTTGCCAATTGTTTCAACCACCTTAGAAATCACTCAGTGGAAGATCGTTCTAATCTCTGATTTACTTTTCATTGCTCGGATCTATTTCCAAGATTTTTGAATACTGCTAGTTATTCGTTATTTATTCAATAAAAAGAAATTTATGATATTTAAAATAAGTCTCTGCTAGTCACCTTTTTCTCCGTGCTTCAAAATCATGCCACCAATCAATGTTAGTCATTTTTCATAGATTCGTAAGCATTGAATGAATGTGCTTAAATGAAAATGTTGTTCTCTTCCCTAAAGTACCCCACGTCTCTAGTAAAATTAATTAAATCAGATTTGAATTTATGGGGTAGAAGTCATTGATCCGAGGAAGACTTTGGCAATAGCTCATCCCCTGAGAGAAGAGAGCTGGAAAGGTAATCTTTTAAAAAACTATATCATTTTAGATCGTCAGCATAGACTCCGAGAGTTTCACGTATGTTTACATTTCAAAGGATATAATGCAAAGATGTTTGCCATGGGATTACCAACTATTCCAATCATAATATGAATTGAGAGCAGAGAATGGGCAAGGTTTCCTGATACAAAAAAAAATGGACGAAGGCGTAAAAGAAAACCTGACGTGGTAAAAGGATTTTCCTTTTAAACGTGAAACCCTCGGGCACTTCTATGCAAATTTGTCCAGTGCCTACGTATATCGTAATGCAGAAAATGATAGAAAGAATATTTTGAATTTATGAATTTAGATGGTCACAATTTACTGTATTTTATTCAACTGTTTATAAGAACAACGATCACATATTTGCAAGATTATATCTATATTGAGGTGAAAATGATAATGGAAAATAAAGATTATTGAGTTTCTCTTCAAATAACGGAATAAAATGTTATGATCATTTTGAATTGATACTAAATTATTAAAGTTGCTTCTTTATTTTCTCTTCTGCATTTTCTACTTCTCGTGGATGGATGTGGCAAATTGTGTGTAAATTTCCCAAAAATTTAGTCAATTGTTTCAAGCCAATTTTGTATAAATATATATATATATATATATATATATATATATATATATATATATATATATATATATATATATATATATATATATATATATATATATATATATATATATATATATATATATATATATATATATATATATATATATATATATATATATATATATATATATATATATATATATATATATATATATATATATATATATATATATATATATATATATATATATATATATATATATATATATATATATATATATATATATATATATATATATATATATATATATATATATATATATATATATATATATATATATATATATATATATATATATATATATATATATATATATATATATATATATACACAACAAAATATATAGACATTCACAAAATTTCAGGATGTAAACACGACGTTTCCATAATATTACACATTAATTTGAGAAAATCATTGAAACATTCTGTAACTCTATGAAGTATTATTGTTTTGTCACAATATTTCACAGTTAATCTACAACAAAAGACCACTATATGGACAAAGAAAGTTCATGATTATACAGTGGCTCTGTACATTAATAAGTAATTTTGTGAGACAACAATGTTTGATTATCCTCTTACATGGTTTTTTTTTGATTCCACAATAAAATGTACTATTTGATTATGGAATGTAACTGTCTTTACAAAAAAATTTTAGAAATTAATTTACATAATTGCTCATGTAGTATTTTGTTAAATATTGAAAAAATTGCTTTAAACAAGTGACTACAACAGACAAGGATTTGCTAATTAATATAGCAAAATTCAAAACATCAACATAGGAAAAATAATAATATATGAGAGAAAAATAATATATGTTTTAAAATAAATGTTTTATTTTAAACAAACCTCTACAAAACAAACTTGAGCAAACTAACTTTTGTTTAAACACTGTCCTCTAACTTATTCCTTTTCTTTGAAACTTGTTATATAAATTAGTACAACTGTAATTTTTGGTGTATTTTAGTTCTCTGGAATGATGTCATACACTTAAATCTAAACTAAAATCTAAAGGAATATTCCTGTTAAAATTTAATTTAAGGTCTAAAAGATATAAGAAATAATCACAGATTCTTTCAATCTTTTGACCAAATTCTACATGAATTCTACATGAATTCATCTACGCTTTATACCAAATAATTATCCATTTTACTGGAAATACTTTATAATGCAACAAAATACTAATTTGATAACATTATAACATATGAACAAGTTTGAACAATTCCCTATGAATTACCAGATAGTAAAGTTGTTTGCTCATCAAATTTTGATGCTTTTGAGCTGTGAACGTCGTCTGATTGACAATTTTCTGACCTATGGAGACCTTTTCTATTAAAAATTGTCAATCTGCTTTATGAGATATTGTAAGTATCTTTTATATTCACACACTTAGTATTTTTTAGATAGAAAGATGCATAGACATTTCTAAAAAAAATATTAGGAGTAAATATTTTGAAATACCCAGAAACTCAATATCCTTGAACAAAATAAACATATATTTATTTCTTGCGTCTAATTATCGGCAAAATCATCTGAACAATCATTTTCTCAAAATGTGTACCAGAATAAATCCTGAAAATTGATATCTTTGAAATTTAAAAAAAAAATCCCATTGCCATCACCAGAATTTGATACAATATTTTCATGGAAAAATTCCATTTCCATGGAGCTAAGGAAGAATTCCGTTTCTCATTTCCATGGAAGAATTTCATTTCCATGGAAGACTTTCATTTTCATGGAAGATTTCCATTTCCATGGAAGAATTCCATTTCCATGGAAGAATTATATTTCCATGAAAGAATTCCATTCAATTTTGATTTAATCTGAGTGTGACAACATGTATATAAAAGTATTTTCACCAGAATATTTTTGAAAATTTAAAAATTTTTAAAATCACTTATTAGCATTTTATTGCTTATACAAATTTCCAGGCTAACCTTTCAAATGTCATTGGGTAAATTAGCACAAATGTCTAACAAGACTAACATTTCACTGACAAACAACTATAACCATAGCTTTTTTCCGTAGGAAGGTTTTTTTTTTTTTGTCATTTTAAAGCAAAACTAATCATATTACATTTTTAGACTCCCAGAAATAGGAAGAAAATTACGGTTTAGGCCTATTTCCCATCTTTAGCCTGGGATTTGCAAACAAATATATCAACCCCCTAAAATTGAAATACAAAGTAGTCAAAATATGTTGCACCCTCTATTATGGAGCAATAATGTGTTTTCTTTATATAGATTAGAACATTTTAGTTTACTATTAAAAATCGCGTGAAATATCAAACAGATGTTGTAAATAATCAATGTTATTGAAAAAGTATAATAACAATTATTTTAAAGTTATTTAATCCTTAAATTGACCTTTTGTATGAACTAAGTTTCTAAAACTCATAGAGGTCGCTGTTTAAATTGTCTACTTTTCATCCCTTTTAGGGGTATTGGGGAAAAAATTAAAAATTTAAATATTGGATAAGATGCAAAAAATAATTAGGCCCCTACATTTTCATTACTTAGGGCTCTTTTGAATGATGGCTCTTTTTTAGAATTGGCAAAAAACTGGATTTCTCCTGTGAGCCTCACCCAAAATGACACTGTTGTGGTATTGTTATGGCGGCCTAACTTGAATAATATTAGCCTAATATGATATAAGTATTGCATGTAGGCTTTGATGTAGTGCATACTGAGTAAGATCGTTTAAATCTCACTAAGGCTGTATAATGTAAGGTTATACATGCCAGTACTGCTGTACTGCATTATGTAACATTACAGTAGGCCGATCGTTAATCGCTTAGCCCAATTAACGAGTAAAAAACACAATTTAAACTTATCAGGTTATTGACTATGTAAATAAATAATTCTTTTAAAATTCTTCTAATTTTGTACATGAGATAAAGGTAAATGTGAGCAATACTTATCTTCAAAAGCCAATGTCTTTTTTAATGTTACTGCCGCACAGCTAGTAGCAGCTTCCCATCCGCTCGATGGCTACACGTTACATGTTCACGATATAATATTTACGCATTCAAAAACTTAAATATTACAAAAAAATTGTTTTGAATTCTAACATTTCAAAAGTATTTAATAAAAAGACTATCATATTTTAATATTTTCTTAATTACTCTAATGAATAATTTAAAATAATTCTATAGATTACAACATTATTTTTTGTGCAAGAGTCTGATAATCGTAAATTTACTTCATCCTTGTGTTTCATTACACAAGCTTTCTGTAAATAAACACGATTTAACAAAACAGCACATTTTCGTAAATATACAAGTATTAAATAACATCACCATACGACAACTCCTTGTATATTCACAATTACGATGCTAAATGAGCATGCATTTGTTATTGCTATCATCTTTTGAAAACAAGATACAATCAGTGGATGATTAATCCAGGGAGATGCTATACACATATCATTGGTAAATCATTGCGTGAATTACAGATGTTCAAATGCTGATAAATGGCTTTCCTACGATATTGAAAATAAATGTTACATTTATTTCACCAGAATACAACTATTTACATTCTGTAAGAGTCATTTTTAAGAGAAATCGTTGGGAGCACAAATTATAATATTTCCTCAAAGGAGTATTCGATTCAATTCATTCACCAGTTCACATGGGTGTTACTAATAAACGTTTCGTAGCGAGAATGTTTAGATTCGTGAAAGTCTAGAAAAATCTTTCAACCTTCAAGTAATGAAATGAAATGTCGAAGCTCTTCTCTACATTTAAAAATTGACTTAACCTTAGAAATTACTTCTGTGGATAGAACTGCAAAAACGAAGTTAATATTTGATTGCCTGACTGGTGTAACAATCTAATGAAGAGGAATGACGCCACTTCTTCACTTTTACTTACAACTGTTAATGAATTTCCTGAACATCTCTGAAATTATCTTAAATATCCGAAATATAAATCTTTATATACCCAGTGTACTCTCTTGAAATATGCAATGCTTGTAAGAAAAACAGTATCTCAGAAAATATTTCAGTAATCTTCACAAAGTCATTTGAAAAACTAAAAAGCTTTTGCCACTGCCAGTTATTTTTATAAAAGTCCAATAGATCTTAGATATATACTTAAGGTAATGACATATTCTTTTAAAGTTGGGTCCAGTGGTAATTACGTTTATCATTTTAGATATCCTTTACACTGTAGACTTTTATTTCGCCTAACTGTTACGTCGCTATCGATAGTAAAAATAGTTGTTAAAATAGTAGCTTGATTTTCTGACATTTGGTTCGCACTTACAGTAAGCACTCTTAATTTTGTAAAGTGATGTGATTATTGCAAGGATTTCTCATAAGCTCAAAATGAAGTTGTGTATGCAAAGCGTAACATGTAACTCATATTATGAATTTGTTCTCAAATATATCCGCGTTAATGAAGATTAAGGTAATAAAAACTGTATGACAAATTATCTAGTGTACGAGTTTGAAAAGTTACCCAGCCCGAGCATCCATTACAACTGTATCAATCTCGTATCACTATCAAATTCAACATCATCAAGTACCGTTATGCTCTACAAGTCTTCATGAATGCCTTCAAGTACCTTCACAAAATTTGATAAGCATCAAAACTTACAAGTGTGTCTTTTAGCCATATGAAGAGTAAGATTTCTTTTACTTTTTATTATATCTATGAAAAGTTCAAAACAAGAGAAGTATCAAAATGACAGGAAACGCATTTTACCGCAGAGTAATTTTGATACTTGTATGAAAACGTAGAGAGTTATTGAAACAATGAAAAGAACAGAGGGTATTCACCTTTGAAAATGCGGTCAAGCGAAAAGAAAGTATATTTCCTTCACTGCAGAATTTAATCTTTTAGGGCCTGCTTTGAGGACAATATAATTATAATTTTACATGAAAAAAAAAATTAGACGGGAATATATGTTGGCACTTATAGTTTAGACATTTGACGAAGTGATATTTAGTGTAAGGGCATTTACTGCAGGTTTTGTTTTAAAGCTGGAAGGTAACTGAACATGTAATTAGAATAGGTAATGCTTATTTCTAAATTTATTGTCAATTCAAAATAATTAGATGGAATGCTAAGCTTTGGAGTAAAAAATGTAAACCGATATACAATTTAAAGAACGAAAAGGGGATCAGATAGAACATCTTTACCTTTTATTACCATAATAAATAAAAGTTTGTTTACTTCGAAACTAAGGGTAGAAATATTTTAATACGTTTCTCACATCATGGGTGAAATTGTTCTGCACTGCTTGTTTTACAGATAGCAACGATATGGGCATTCCTCGGAAGATGAGTTATGTGGAGTTTGACTCTTAGATAGGTATCATTCAATCAATCAGGTTGTTGGAATAAAATGTATCAACAGCAATAATTAGAAGTGGTTTAGCAATTCACCTGAATATGGAAACGGAGTATCACTCCTCTGCCGCTACTGACGTTTCTGACAAAAATCAATATACAGTGATTCATATATTTTGCATGTTGCCATCTGGTATCATGCTGAGCTAAAACAACTATTTGTCAAGTAGATACCTTTACCACCACCGGGATATCTGCACTGTGATTAATTTCCATGCTTTCAATGTTCTTTTTTAGCTTGAATTTTGTAGAAAGGTTTCAAACGTCCTTCTCTTAGGAGTCTGGGAGAGTCGATTGCAGCAAAAAGGGTTATAAAACGGGGTGTGTTTTCTGTCCCACAGAAAGCTAAGGCTGTATAAGCATGTAGCCATGATGTATGGAAAGAGAAGAAAATTAATCATGTAAATGACATTTATCGATAAGCATCTACCTCCATTTCATACCATCGTCTGTATAATTCCGCAACAAAAACGTAGCTTAGACAGTCCGGGAGCAGCCTGAAAAACTGGGTACTTTGAAGTACACCCAAAATTGGGTACTTTTATGTATTACGTCATCGCATGAGCCTACACATTTGACTTGCCCACACTAAACGTATGGAGTTTCTTATTTTCTGCTCCGGATTGTACAAAATTTCACGGAATATCCTTAAATTTTGAAGACAAATAGCAAATAGATATTCAAAACTTTTCGCCGCTACTTTTAGAAATTCATCGTCGCCATTTTCAAAAGATCAATAAAACAGATTGCTTATAATGAAGGTCTAACGAATTGATTTTGAAGTGTTAGATTCCGTCATGGCATATTTTCTTCCGGAAATTTTCAATTTTCTAGAAATTTCCATCAATTTTTGATAAATTTGATTCAATTTTAAAACGTTTTCTTTGTTTTCGGAATTTATTTCAGTTTTCACAAATTTTACTTCAATTTTCAGAAAATTATCTTCATTTTTTGGAAATTTTAATCAATTTTGGAAAATTTGCATCAATTCTCGTAAAATTTTCTTCACTTTTCGTGAAATTGTTTTTATTTGCATCAATATTGAGAAATTTTCATTTTCGGGAAATATTCTTAAATTTCGGAAATTTGCTTGAATTTTTGTGAAATTTGCATTAATGTTCGTGAAATGTCCTTCATTGTCGAGAATTTTTCTTCCCTATTTTTGGGAACTTTTCATTAATTTTTGTTAAATTTGCCTCAATTTTTGTGAGTTTTTAAATTTCATGAAATCTCTCTCATTCAGTGCGGGAAATTGTCTTTATTTTGAGTAAATTTTAGGCAAATTTCCTACATTTTTGGTAAATTTTCTTCATTTTAGTAAAATTTACTTTAATTTTCGTTAAATTTGCTTTAAATTTCGTTAATTTTTTTCAATTTTTGTAAATCTCCTTCATTCATTGCGGAAATTGTCTTTCATTTTTGAGAAATTTTCGTCAATTTTTGGGAAATTTCATACATTTTAGGGAAAATTTTCTTCATTTTAGTGAAATTTGCTTCAATTTTCGTAAAATGTCCTCAATCCATTTTCTGTAAGTTTTACCCAAATTTCCAATAATACCCCGCCCACCCCCCTTTACAAAGAGTTTCACCGTGATAAGAGACTCATACTTTTTGTAGGTTTGTTGGGATAAAAATCAAATTTGGCCCCCAAAGTTATATTTCTTCCTACGCCGCTGATATTGTTTTGCATATTTGTGCTCTGGTACAATGTGCACACAAAACTAATGACATAGTCTGAACTCTTCACCTTTTAATGAGTCTTTATGGTATAGTTTGCTTCTCTTGGTTAATTCAAGAACATTTTGCATACCTTAAAAAAGTAGAACATCTTTAAATCCGACACTCCATTAATCTTTGCATGTAGGTTAATACGAATCGATCATTCTTCAATTCTTATAGAATTGAAAAAAGAAGTATGGTTTGTTGTTTCGTATCACATGCTTCCTTTGATTGAACTGTTTTGAAAATAGGATGACGACAAATCTATGTTAATGTATAATATCATAGCAACCCAAATCCACCTTAAAACATCAATATGCCATTTTATATAAATGAAATAAAATCTTATCAAAGAATCTATTTCATTGATTTTGTTAAAAAAACACATGCCTCGAACAACTGGTATATCAGTGTATCTATTGAAACCGACAGATAGTCTAATAGTGTGGAATTAAACAAAAAGATAGGAGGGAATTTAAAGAAAGAATCAAAACAGGGAGGAGCTGCGATAGATGTTTAAATTTGTCGGGGGACTTATAAACATTGCAGCGTAAGTTATCAGCGGCATTTTGAACACGAAGGAAAGTACATGACATTTTATGATATACTGAGGAGGAAGGAATTATATTAAAGTCAGGAGAAGGATACGGTCATTCATAGGCCATAGAATAAAAACGATAGACAAAAGGAAACGATGAAAATGGTATGACAACAATGAAATGAGAAACCATACAGAAATAGAAAAAGAGGGAGACCTAAAAAATGTGGAAAACAAAAGTTAACAAAGAATGACAATAGGTACGATGGACACCTTGGAATGTTGCAAGAACAGCAGCCAGAGACATAGGATGGAGAGAGGGTGTCAAGCCTGTATGAACCTTGTGGAACGAAGTGAGTAAGTAACAGGTAACAGGAGTAGGGAATCTTCTGTTTTTGCAGCCGGAATTCAGAAATGCTCTATTTAGATTATAATAAACAGATAAAGGTCAGTGTGCTTTACTTGAACTGCAACCCTCCTGCTCCTGCTTACCCAATATTGTATTGTATATCAAGACCATCTCCAATAATTGTGTGAAATACAAATGTAGCAAACGTTATGCTTCCTTCGTTTGTACTTTAATGGAGGAGCATGTATGTTACTAATATCTGAGTACTTCTTCATGAAAGATGTAACCAGAAGCTTAAATGTCATAAAACACAATAGATTTTGTTTTGAACATATATCATAATATTATATAAGATATAATATTATCTTATTATTTCAAAGATTCATCCTTGAAACTCGTTTCCTTTCCTCTATCCACCTAGTTAAGAAAATAAAAAGGATCAATTTAAATCTCACATTAAACAGCAAAATTGGATGCATTTCTTGGAATAAAACGACGAAGCATTGAATCCTTGTTCATCAATCCACTAGGCGTTCCTTGTTCCCCTCCATGTAATCATTAAGTCACCCTCGTGTAAACCTCCGGGTTATATTGGGGATACTATACAATGTAAGGTAACAGGACTAAAAATGAAACCCACCTTATTGCAGATATGATGATCTTAAATAGGTTGATTAATTGCCAATTCCATAGATAAGACCATAAGACACAGAGAAGCTAAAATTGTTCCACATATCAATGTAATCAATTCGAAGCTTAATCAGACTGCAAAATATCACCAACAGGATAATAAATTCCATATACCACAAGCATGAAAATAATTACGACCAAAGCATTATATTTTCAATTTAAAACTTACGGTACGGTACAGGCGCTTTAACTTACCATTATAACGCCACATGTAAACAAACCAAAAGTTGTGAATGAGACCTTCTGAATAATCATTACATGACATCATTTCATTCGACCTGCCCTGACAACAACGTACACTGTGTACATTGTAATCTAACACTGGTATTAAGTACACTAACTGGTAACAGACTGATCCCTGTAACTAGAGAACTTTCACTAAAACCATCACTCAAATATGGTGCAAAACGGCACTAAAAACATATATAGTCATTTAAATTGACATTTATATACATGACATCAGGTCGAGTTGCGATCAACATTGGGAGAAATGGTAATTGCAAGCAACTTTGGATGAAGCCTTAGCTTGTTAACCATTGTGGTAAACCTAATGTTACCGTAGCCTAACACTCAAGTTAGTACTACCTGACTGCAAAGCCTATTGCCTGCACTATGGTCTATTACACTCACATGATAAAAAATGTATTGCCACAGAAAAGGAGATGAGGAACTTTTGACATAAATCCGCCATTTCGTCCCATTTTTTTCAGCTCCATCAAAAAATCCGTCTCTTTCAGGATACGCACCAATTTAATTTCTTACATAATATATCTAACACATCTTGCAAACCCTCACTCGGTTTTGAGTAATTCATCCTCCTAATGATGCCCTCTACAAATCAATCCCAGCTCCATTCTTCAACAATATTATTTTCTAGCATACAATTTTAGATCCTAACAACAATGTAAGAACGGACTCATCGACTTTTGCCAGTTTGCTATTGTGGTGCAATCACATTCTGCTATCAGCAATAAAATTAGATTGTAAGGTTTAAATGGTTTCAGCGATTTTTGCCTCGATTGTCTTCAAACAATTTGTTGTGTTCAGAGGCGGCGGAAGATGTTTGAATCTGGAGGCACATAACCTGAGGGGCACTTTCCAACTGTCGTATTTTGAAAGCATGTAACACAGTAGTTAGATAAACATCTGACCGTAGTATGCGCTATAGCCATTACATGACTGCGAATACTCGGTCAGACATCATCCTAGCATCTAACGGTGGAAACCGCTACATTGACTCATCATACAGTCATAGTCGCCCCATGGAAAATTCACGACGCACTCCTGTTTTGCAAACACTTTCCAAGATATTTGTAGTGTTTTTCCTCATTCATTTTAACCAGAAAAGGGTAATTTATGAGACAATAAAACCCTCTGAAAGTTACAACAAACTTTTAAATTAATTGAAAAAAAGTTGATGGCCTTATTGTAAACGTTGTTAAAACAAACGTTTAGTATTACTTGACGTGAAACAAACAAGGGTGACAAGTAAAAGCCATAAGATAGTACGTTTGTTGTGCATGAATTTTTTTTAAATGTTTTCTAGTTTAAATTAGTTTGTATTTCGGCAATCATGTCTGTTTTTATTTTGCAGAAAAGACGAGGCTTGAAAAATTGTTTGTGTGGAGTAATCCATGTTGTTTTAAAATGTGCATCGGTAGGAAGGAAGGCAACATTTTTTGTAAAGGATGGCCTAATCTCTGCAAGAAATATATTATAAGATCTTCACATATATCTTAAATATGACTGAATATAATAACTGAAGATTATGACTGAATATAATTACCGACGGTTTGAATTATAATGCCTATGTAATGAACATGTATGTAATGTATTTATTAACATACATAATTATAAACATGGTATGCATGTAGACTTTGAATTAGATAAAGATTATTTCAGGTATTAAAATTAGTATAAAGATAGATTAAATTTTACAGAAATGATAATGTTTTCTGCAGATGTTCACCATGTTTAAAGAAATATTATTCTATCTTCATTTGGTAATTCTTTGTGAAGGTGAATTAACTTATTGAAAGTATATGTACTTTTAATTAGCTCATATGCATAATTATACAATTCTAACAGCTATTTTTCAACACAAACAAGCATAGACTTTTGATGTGGATCTTTACATTCACACTTCACATATTACTAGTCTATACTATTTGTCTATATTACAGTTGTATGGCAGCCTGACATGTAACTAAAGCAATACCTCTACTTGTGGCTAACTGTGATGGATAATATCTATTAGACAGCTAAAAAAAAACTTGCAGTAGACATCTGATGTAAATAACAGTGACAATTTTGTTCAGGTTTCAAAAGTTGTCAGATAGACATCTGAGGTAGATGCACATAAGAGCGACAAACATTTGTCAGGTTTAACAAAATAACGTCAGGTGTACATCTAAAGTAGATGTACATGTGTAACAGTGACAAATCGTTTTCAGATTTAACAAAATTATGTCAGGTAGACATCTAAAGTAGATGTACATATATAATGGTATCAAATAGTTGTCAGGTTTGACCTCCCATATTTTAGTATGCCAGTATGTGAAAAGGAATATAGGCTACTGGGCATAATTCAATTTGTATTTCTTTACCTCATTAGAAGCTTAAAAGTATATGCTTTTGTATAGGCAAAAATAATTAAATTGTTTTAAGATATAAACCATCATAGTAGCAAAACATTTCATTAAAATCGGTTAAACAATGGTTAAATCTCAGACCTCAATTTGCGTACTTTCTTCAGATTTTGTGATACAGGCTTAGGCTACTGCAGGATTGACGTTTTTTTTTTTATAGTAAATCCTTTGTTACTTAAATAATGTCTTTCATAATTCATTGAATTGGTGCTTAAAATTTTGACCACTTGAAGATTTTGAGTATAAAATCATAGTGCTTAGTAAGAACTTTCCCATCCTTCAATTTAGGTAAGAAATTAAAGATTGTGACTAACGTTACGGCATGCAGTGCAGTGATTATTAAGAGAAACTTTTTTGCGCCAAAAAGTGGGATAAATAATACGTTGAATATGTTTGCCCTCTGCACTGATTGAAATGTGAATGGCTTTAGTGGTTGTAAGATTGAGCTAAAGGCTTAGGATACGAGAAAAAAATTCATCAAGAAAAAAGTGTTTCAGTGTGTTTGTATGTGTGTCTTTATGTGTGTGTGTATATATATATATATATATATATATATATATATATATATATATATATATATATATATATATATATATATATATATATATATATATATATATATATATATATATATATATATAAAATATATATATATATATAAATATATATATATATATATATATATATATATATGTATATATATAATATATATATATATATATATATATATATATATATATATATATATATATATATATATATATATATATATATATATATATACATATATATATATATATATATATATATATATATATATATATATATATATATATATATATATATATATATATATATATATATATATATATATATATATATATATATATATATATATATATATATATATATATATATATATATATATATATATATATATATATATATATATATATATATATATATATATATATATATATATATATATATATATATATATATATATATATATATATATATATATATATATATATATATATATATATATATATATATATATATATATATATATATATATATATATATATATATATATATATATATATATATATATATATATATATATATATATATATAT
>JAIGNY010002669.1:277500-282500 GCA_020152595.1 Chiridota heheva | reverse complement strand
TATTATTATTATTATTATTATTATTATTATTATTATTATCATTATTATTATTATTATTATTATTATTATTATTATTATTATTATTATTATTATTATTATTATTATTATTATTATTATTATTATTATTATTATTATTATTATTATTATTATTATTATTATTATTATTATTATTATTATTATTATTATTATTATTATTATTATTATTATTATTATTATTATTATTACTACCATTATTATTAGCAGTAGCAGTGGTAGTAGTAGTAGTAGCAGTAGTGGTGGTGGTAGTAGCAGCAGTGGTGGTGGTGGTGGCAGTAGTAGTAGTAGTAGTAGTGGTAGCAGTAGTGCAGTAGTAGTAGTATCATCATCATCATTATTATTATTATTATTATTATTATTAGTTAGTAGTAGTAGTAGTAGTAGTAGTAGTAGTAGTAGTAGTATTACTATTATTATTATTATTATTATTATCATTATCATTATTATTAGTATTATTATTATTATTATTATTAATATTATTATTATTATTATTATAATTATTATTGTCATTATTATTATTACTATTATTGTTATTATTATTAGTTTATTGTTATTGTTGTTGTTGGTGGTGGTGGTTGTGGTGGCGGCGGCGGCGGCGGCAGCGACATCAGCAGCAGCAGCCGCAGCAACAACAGCAGCAGCAGTAGTAGTAGTAATCGTCCCCACCTCCTTCAAATTCCCGCCTATGATTTGGTGGGAAGTTTGGTATGTAAAAAAATTGACAATTTCAAATAAAGAGCTAAAGGCTAAATTCCTTGTTTAGAATTAAATATAATGGCAATCTATAAGGGCTCTTCTTTATTAAGGATGCACTGGGATATTGTACTTTTATCAATTAATTCCTAATTAGTTTCATATTATCACTGCAGCTTGTAAGTTAAAAGGTCCCGCCTAGTTGTTGCTTAAAGCTTAATGTTGAATATTTTTGTAATTAATTCAAATTAGATTTCACAAGTCGGTCACATTTGTGAGGGAATAATTGTTTACTAAAGAAGAACGTAGTGATATTCTTTTAACCTGTTAGCAAAAACTGGTCCTTTTCTTGCCCAAGTGTAAATCAGCTGTGAATTTACGATGAAAATAGATTTGGTCAATTTCCGTTCTTTAAGAGTAGAAGAGAGTGTAAAAGTAAAGGATATACTTTCGATTCAATTTTCCCAATTCCATCAGTATGTCGGATGGAGGTGTGTACTAACTAATACTTGTTATGTGTACTAATCTGCCGAAAGATCAGGGAATCCGTAATTTCGTGTTGAAATATTATATCGCTGTTGCCGTATTCATTTTTAAGAGTGTATACATTTCTCATATCAATCATCTTCCAACAAGCAACACCCCTGATACTGTGCATACATTATTATGCCGTTAGTTTATTTCCTTTTAAGAAGGCTTTTCTTTTCAATGTTTTGGAAAGATATTTGTCATTTTATTTGGACTTGGACATAAACACTGTTCATAATTTCATAAATTGAACAAATTCAATGAGTAAAGGTGCCCCCTCCTTTCTCACCTGCGACAATTCTACACGTTTTCCTGAAATCTTTACTACTAGTTGCATACTTTTTTTTTAAGTTAAGGAAACGACCATGAACAGATGAAAAACTATGGAATATCTCTTATAATTTAACACTAATTTACTATTTGTTTGCATCCATTCGGAGTTTTAAAGTAAAATTTAAAAATTTCAATTCCAATTTCATTAGTTTTGCGGCAAATATAGCCCCACTGTACTTCTTTCTGTAATATATCCATGAATCAGTTTCGGCATCACTAGATATATTTAAATTATTCACTCGTTTTTTATTAGCTTTCAATTTCCAGAAATTAAAGGTTTCGGGGTTTGCCTCCTGCACTAATCAATGCTGATACCGGGCGAGTGGCATACAAAAATTCAATAAGTTGTTTAGTTCCAAAAATTTCCTGGGAATCGATTGTAATTATTTGATTATATGCTATAGGTTCTGGCAATTCGATATTAAAGAATTCCCCAAACAGAAGAAACTATCAGTTCATGCTTTAGTTTCGGGTAAACCTTTGTGTCATAATACAGACGTTTTTAATAAATCTCCATTCCCTAATTCTCTTATACACAATGCTTACATTTGTGATTAAAATCCTAATGCAAAAATAGATGTGAAAGAATTTTCAACCTAAACCTTACAAAAGACTTACACATTAGAAACATCATTAACATTCCTATAGAAAGAATTCACTTGTTCTAGGGTAATTATCCACATCAAGTTCAAACCACGATTAAGTGTGGGCTTGATCAGTACCTATTTAAAGCTTGGACAAAATACCCATATAACCATTGGTTTATTCGAACTTGATTCATTGAATGCCTTTTAATTGATGTCCATGGAAGACAATAAAATGTTTAGATGTCATCAAATGGGTAAAAGGTGTAAAAGAAAGCAAAAACAGTTTATATCAAGTAAATCCCTGCAAATTTTAGTTTTTATTCTACATGAAATATTGTCAAAAAATGAAGAAGGTAATTCTGAAAAGTATGCATTTTCAATTAGTTTTATTCATCTGTTCATTTGTTAACATCTTGAAATGTGCTGCTGGATCGTAATTGTTATGAAAAGTTGGTAACTCGTAGCAATAATTGTTGTACTAAACCTAACGGTGGCCACCGCTATTTGTGACAAGAGCGTATGAAACATGCACCTCTAGGCTCTACATGGCATTGGCATATAAGAAGTGTTTCCATCTGGCGTCATTCAAGTGGTACTTAACGGCGACCTCTGCACAATCTTATACACAACATTACTAAGAGGCCGTATGCTAGCTGACATACAGTATACTTGTTCCTGTTTGACATACTGTACATATCAGGTTCATGTCCAAGGTAATAATCCGCACTTGTATGCAGTGCCTTCTTATTTCTATTTGTTACATGCATTCTGGTTTTGGGTGGGACCTAACTGCCTAAGAGTTCCTACTTCGTTTGTCCACCAATTTGTCCGCTTTAAGAAGATTATATTCGTAAACGAATGTAATTATAACATGAACTTTACACTACCAACATATACATACACAGCTTAAAGGATTAGTTCAAGCAAGTCTTGTATGAAAGAGGACTTCAAAATAAAGAAAATGGTAAACAAAACTTTCAAATAATTTATTCAGCTATGGAGGTATTTAACTTTAAAGTTTGGTATCATTTATGTAGAAACTACTGAAATCAGACTAGTTGTGATGTCACATCCTCAGAATCTTAAAGTCTTTATAATCACGGATTTCGTGGCTTAAAAACTATTCAAGTTGGATATGTCATGAAAGTAGTAAAACAGAATTTAGTAAGGGTAATTATAATTTACCACCTGCAGAATGTACTATGAAAAATGATTTAAATAGTAAAAAAATGAATAAATTTATACGTTAACAATTGCTAAGAATGTGAGGATGAGGGTCCCAACCTTCCGTAGTCAGGTAGTAGACTTAACACACTAATCATTTCTACATAGATAAGACACAGCTTTAAATTTGAAAATCTCCTTAACGGAATACGATTTTGAATGCTAAACTAATCACTGAACTAATCTTTTAACTGAATTGTGAATGTCCAAACCGAGGTTCAAGAAAGTTTGCAATTAACCTTACCAATTTATTGTATTTACTTTATCAATCATTTATTGTATTAATTAATCATTGGTTAGTAAGCATCATCCAATACGACATACAGTTCAGAGCTCTACAAATGCATTCCCATAGTTTAATAAAGGCACTTGAAGAATCTCAGTAGGCCTTATTCAAAACTGTTTGGCAAATGTATCAGAATTGAACTTCTTTTAACTTGATTATGTGATGAACTACGTTCGCCTTATCATCAAAAGTACCTTCTTCCATTTTATTCATATCTTCAATTTGGCTCTTTCGTCTGGTTATCTTCTTCTCTTTCAAATTTCTGTCATCTTCAGAAGACCTTTCATCAAATTGGGCCTCTCGTATAACGTTTCTAAACAATTTTTTGTCATATCCCTAGAGTTTAGAATACCAACTATGAATTTTGAATAATTCATCCTTTCCTCTTCTCTTGCGGTCCTCGATTTCCCGTTGGATTCTTAAATGTCCATTGCTAATACGAAAACGAAGCCGTAAAGCTGACTGTAAAGTTTAAGACTGCATTTTGTAAAAGAGATATTAAAGCGGTGGGATGCCAGACCGCTTTTAAAGTAAGCACAAATTTCTCAAAATTGATTTTTAATAACGAAAAATTACTTGCAAGAAGTTAATTCTCATCTAATGTTTCTTCTAGAGATTATGTTGAACAAACATATTCTATTATCAATGGCTTTAATAAAAACACAGTTTCGAATTGTTTTTCTTGTGTAATACCCCTAATAAATTAAATTGCTGAAATTGTAGTCAGGTATAACCAGGTATACTGGCATAAAGCAAGTCAGACTTGAAAAGTTGATTGATGTTTTGCTGTATTGAAGTCCACGTTAGGACAAACATTGTTATAAACATTGTGGTTTTCACGCAATTTGACAAATAAAATTGAAAGGAAACCCTGAAAGGGAATATCACGCTTCAAAATGAATATTTCTTAATATCTCGGAGGCTTCTCGAGGCTGCCTACTACTGTAGGAAATTATTTCCAGTAAATAATTCCAGATCGCACTTAATTTCACTTTTGGATGATAAAATGCAAAAACTTTCCTTTGCGTGTTTCATTCCTGTGGGACAATACAGTGTTATATGAAAATGCAAAAAAACACTGAAATCAGTCGAAGGTTTGTGTTGAGTCATCCACTTAACTGTCACTTTAAAAAAACAATCTTATCATTAAATTGTGTATAAAACATGCCTACAAGTCAATTTCTCTTACGATGCACACGCCATGTTTAACGGAGCTGTGGTAAACTCTCGACTGCATAAAGCTGAAAATCGTGCCTCTTTAAGGAGACGCAATCAGTTAAATGTATTCAAGGTACATGACCGACGAGGGGAAT
>JAIGNY010002669.1:260000-270000 GCA_020152595.1 Chiridota heheva | reverse complement strand
ACCTAGCAATTTTCGATTTAAGATTGTTTAAAACTTAACCAAAAATTCACCGTAAATACACCCTATACAATTTAAAGAATAACGTGTCTATATATAAATATTACATCAAAAATGTATTAACATGTAACTTGTTTTGAACGGGTAAAACATTATACCATAAGGTGCATAAAGTGTTTAAATTTTGGTTAGGTTTTAAATGATAAGTAACTCTGGAGTTACTGAATGGCAAAAGGAACGTTTCCTAGATTGGTGAACCATATTGAAAAGTACAAATTTAGTGACCTTCTTAAGAATTATCTTCAGATATCATCATTTCTGCCTACAAATAAAATTTCCAAAATCCTAATGGGAATATTGCAAGGGTGAATTATTGATATATGCGACCTCGTTCACTATAAAAACTGATATGATAATAAATTTCGCCACTTTCCCACAGTCTGACAGTTACTCTCTGCTGGTAAACAGTTTCAAGCAAAACATTGTTTTTGGTCTGAGACAGAATAGTTAGCAAATTAAGAATGCTCTAAGGATTTGTAGAAGGAGAAGTGTAGTAAGTTAGCAGTGGCGTGGTGGGCCATGTTTAAGGGGGGGGGGGGGAATTGTTGGCGTCTCCACCCTACCCCCAAGAAAAAAATGCTCATAAGAGTAAAACGTTGGGAACATAGATCTAAATTTGCATGCACCGTTTAGACGACATGTAAATTCATCGAATGAATTAGTTGACGGTAGTAAATTCATGATATACCTGGCCTTATAGGCAGCCCGGGAAAGCCCTGTGTTCAGGTGTTTCTCGTTATTTTGGTAGCATACATTTTTTTTAAATCATTTCAAATCATGGAGCGAAGTCATACGTTTCTTGTGATTTTTGTAGCAGAAAATTGTGTAAAATCAATGTTTCAGATCTAATGGCGAAGCCCTGTAGGGGTCCAGGGGCAAAGTCCCTGGAAGCTCTGCGTTTCACGTGATTTTGAACTTTGTTTAATATTGTGTAAAATCTAGGATCTAAGCCTTGATTTTCTCGTAATTTTGGTAGCAGAAAATTACTAAAAATTGTATCTTATTTAGGTATGAAGCACCTGGATGGCTGAAAGCCATGCATTTCTCGTGATTTTGAGAGCAGAAAATTACTTAATATAGTATTAACTCCAAGGTTGAAGCTGTGTTAGGAACCCAAGAGGCGAAGTTCTCGAAAGTCCTACGTTTCTGGTGATTTTGATAATTGCTTTTAAAATCTTTTACAAATCTAGGGCGAAGCCCTGCGCTTTTGGTGATTTTCATAGCAAAAAAATGCTTAATTTGTGTCTAATCTACGGGTAAAGCCCTGGTTGGCACCCAGGGGGGAAAGACTCCCGGAAACTCTACGTTTCTCGTGGTTTTTATAGCAGAAAGTGCTTTAAAATGTATCAAATTTAGGGATGAAGCCTAAACGTTGTTGACTCGAGTCGCTTACTACACTCGAGTCGGACTCGAGCCACATTGTTTTTGACTTAACTTTACTCGCGAGCAAATGACTTGTGGCTTGACTTGACTTGCAAAAATATGTCTTGGTTACAACTCTGCGATACCCTGCATTTCTTGCAATTTCAATATCTGAAGATTGCTTGAAATTTTGTCAAATCGAGCCACATTGTTTTTGACTTAACTTTTCTTGCGAGCAAATGACTTGTGGCTTGACTTGAGCAAAAATATGTCTTGAAATTTACCCTGTTTCAAATTTCAATATCTGAAGATTGCAAATCTCAGCAAATCTAGTTCTGGTAGGCGCGCTAACACAGCCCACACAGTCAGAACACGAATGACGTCGGTGATATAGTTGATTTGATAGTTGGTTTGATTATTTCTAAGTGACCACTTTCCATGTTCGATGGTTGACTGTTTGGTCACTAAATGACATGATTTACTTATCATAGTAATTGCTGCTGAGGTCAAAGTTTGAGCGGGTGATACCCTTTTTCGCCATGTCGTTGGCCACGTACTGGATAGGGTGATAAGTGGTTGAATACCACTTCCAGGGTGTCCCTAGCCCCTGGTTTGTAACCCGTGGTGGGGTCCACTGGGTAACTTCCGGCGACATCCCATACTCTTCACAGAGCTGGTTTAACGTACCGTCACTGTACAGGTTATTGTAAGGGTCAAAAGTTATCATCATCTGGTAGACGAACTTCAAGTCTTTTCAATATTCTCCGTATAGTGTAGTACACGTGAAAGCGATAAACCATGCGAACCGTCTAGTGTCCGTTGTTAGTCATCTGCTTGGAAGAAACATTACCCACACCCAGTCTCAGCATCCTGCCAAACAGAAGCCTCGGGCATATGCCCAGGGATGGGTTTAAATGCTACCCTGTTTCATAGATATCGCGACACCTTCATATGGAGGCGGATCTCCCTAAAAGCTTAACGTGAGGCTCCACCCAGTGCTTTGGCAATAGCCTGCTGAGCCTCCTGCCGCCCAATTTGTTTCCTGTCTTTCAAAGCTGTTTTTTCATTTATCCCCACCCAAATTACTCTTTCTAGCAGCTCAGACCTTCTCTTTTAAGACTTTATAACGCTCAAATTCTGCAACTACTGTCTAAAATTCCTAAGCAGAAACTCTCCCATCTTCGACGGCTTTACTGACAAGGTCTACGATGCTGTTAAGCTTAGAGGAAGCATTTTTACAATTGTACAATGTTTTGCAAGTTTCTTATTCATCCGTGTTCTTAAATGATTACAGAGTACACTACAAACTCCACATACAACAGCAGCACCTTTCCATAGCAATCGCTACTGGTGTAGCAACAATCGTAGCCAAAACACCTATTCCAGTTGCACCAAGTCCCATGGTTGTTAGTATAAGTACACTGTATCTACTGTTTTAAACCCATAGGAGACCCGTGTGTATTTGCGGCTTGACCTTTCGAGTAGGAATCTCAGTTTCAAGGTAACCTTTTAGTTCGATAATATGTTGTAGACGAAAATTGCTGGCCCTCTCAGCCCCTTCCTCAGGAGGAGCTGAGGGTAAAATTGGATAAATGCTGTCAACAACTTTCATGGCAAATTTAATAGTAAGGTCACTTCAAAATAAAATCATTATTAGGTATGAGTTGACCATAGCCATCACACATCTCCAACAAGAGGATGCATCATGGGGTGTGAATGTGTTACGTGAGTAGTTTCCTCTACTTCTTCATTAACACAGTCATTTTTTCCAGTCTATTACTAGGACGCCTTCAATAATTTTTTGAGTAATATCTAATTCCAAAATGTTAATGAATATAGAAAGATCCCTTAAAAGGGGAAGCACGCAATCACTCCTATATACACCTGCATCCAGTTCGTTTATCAGTGAGATTCACACTCAAGATATATAAACAGTTACTGCTGAAGTTTACTTCGCAAGTAGAAGGTATGACTAATTTGATTTGTAAACTCCTTTGCTCTAAGAACACACAACCTCTTTCGATCTCCCTATCAACTATTTCTTGAGTGCATTGAAAGTATAGAAGCCTGGTTCAATGATTACTCTTTTACCTTGTTCATGTACAAACTCAACATCTTGCAGTGAAGCACATCTAATGTCTAAAATTCACGCTCCTGCAGGTTATACCAACCATTGTTAAAGAACACATCTGTGATACCTACCTCGTTTACTTGAAGAGGCATTTTTGGTGTTGTAATACATCGTATGATGATTATTTCAATAGCAATGTAAATTCGATGGGGTTATTGTGGTTATTGAAAGACTTACCATTGTTTTGTACCTTAAAAGGGATGGTATTCAGCAGATCCTTCGCAAGTCGATGCATTTTTGGATGAATATATTATATATGAGTCATTAGACCTATATCACTACTATTCACAAGAAATATATCTAGTCTATCCGTGGGTTGCCCATCAACAAGGTTATGCGCAACATCTTACTCCCGAAAATAAATGCTTAAGAAAAGATCCCTCACGAGAGGAAGTACACGATCACTCCTATACACACCTGGGTCCATTGTCCTATTTTCACCAGAATGTTCGAATCCCAAAGCTGTGAGAGAATTTCATTTAAAACAAGCTCGGCCCCATCTGGCACAGTTGTACGGATCAGTGAGGTGGCCGCTTCAAAATAAATACCTTCCATATCATTTTGGATTATCCTTTTATCTGATCTTTTTTAATCATATTAATATTATACAGGTCTGCCTCAATCTTTGTTGTCCTGGTCTTTCTACTATCAAATACCATAACACTCATCTCATCATCCTGATCAAGGTTTTACCAACCGCTGGTTAAGCACACATTACTGATTCATACGTCGCTTACCTGGAGCCAGAATTGTAGGTTGGTGGGTTCTCCGGTGACGATATGCGTACTGTAATACATCGTAATATTAAAGATCATAAGATATCTTCAATTTGGTTGCCTGGATACCCATGCGATAAGTACACCGCCAACTGCAAGCGCAAGTGCCCACAAGTGACTCCCTACCTTTGTGAATATCTCGCCAATTAGATTGAAAAGCAAAGAACAGGCACCGCTAATATGGCCTGTACAGTTGCACCAAGCCATTTGCCAAAACGTCTCATTACCCGACCCAATGCTTTGACAACATTATCCTTCACTGGTGGCGTCGACTGTGGTGTTGGCACGGGAACAGTCGGTCCTTCCAGCCCAAGTGCCAGTATGATAGTGATATTATAAACCCTAATGCGGTCAGAATGAAAGCGATCGTTATACTCTGCTTTCGAAACAACTTAACCAATTTTTCTCACAGAGAAAGGTCACTATATACAAGTTCACGCGCAAGGTCACGTATCTGCCGTACCTGAGACTTAAAATCACCACGAAGCGTGTCTATGCTAGTCTGCATAGCGTCTTGCCTACGTTCCAGCTGTTCAATCTCTCTGCGTATATTTGTCTTTTCTCTTCATCGCTGGTTGCTTTAAGGTGGTCTCTCGCCTCTTCGAGGAACTCATCAGTAACCATTCAAGCACAGGTCATCAACTGGGTCACCAGCCAGGTCATTCCCTCGACCAAAATCATTCATTGGTATATCATCCATTGTTATTATATCATGGATTTTCAACTTCAATTTAACAAGAAATTAGCAGAGCCCATTTAAATTGGAGCAATTGCAATAAAAGCCAACTTTCGGTTGTGTTGTTGAGGGATGATGAATGGAGGTCTTTTAGACGAGGTTTGGAGTCTAGTCGAATAGAGTCTGCACCATAAACCTGTTTGTAAAATCTCATTGTCTCATCTACATTTTTGAAGGTTTGTGCAGCATAAGTCTTTGATTCATACTGTCCAGCTTCACCTGCCTCTCACGAGCCTATTCAGTTTGAGCTGCCTGCAGTTTTTTCACGGCTTTTTCATGACGTGTACCTTTTCCCTGCACAGCAGGTTCTAGGCGAGCTGACTAAATACAAAGTTTGATACTGAGAATGCAAGGTCGTTTACTTAAGCCCCACAAACAAGCATGGAAATCGTAGCTATCACTAATATCTATCAGACACATATATTTAATTGATGATATAGTAATGATTTCATCAGGAATGATACCTTGGGAAACTAACCATTTACGAGTCATAGTAGCTGCTGTAAAGTCCAATGTAAGGAGTGCCATTTCATCACGAGGTTTCAGCCCTAATGAGGGTGGCGGCTTTAAGCTTTCATAACAGCACTTCCTAGGACTGCATAGCCTGTGGTTAGTAAAGCTATAGTTTCACCCTGTTACAGGGAGTTGATAACTTGGCTAGGATTAGGTTGCGTCATGTTCAGTATATATAACCATCTGCAGTAATGATCAATTGGTTTTATTTTTCAGGCGTGATGGGACTAGGTTTGGGACCCCAGATGGACATGTATGACGATTTTGAGCTACAATTTCAGCAGCGGAAGCAACTACGGCAAGGGTAGCAGCTAGTACAACCCACCAAATATCCCTAGAAGCCCTACCTACAGGTGGATCTACAGCATTTGCCTCATGTGTGTCTGCAGCGACATGTTCTACCCGCTGGGGTTTCTTCATCTTCCATAGTTCCCTTTGAAAGCGTTCGACCTCTTTCGGGTGGAGGACATCCATCGTTATTTGACGTTTTGCCTTGCGTGCCTCCGCAGCACATTTCCCGGCTTCCACCCTCTTGTGGTTTATCAACTTCTGTACTGGATTTTCCTGATATGCTGATAAATTGATGGAATGCTGACCGGTCTCCAACTAAGCCTACCTTGGGATGAAGGCCCCCGCCCATGGACAATCTACCTGAGCCGAATACCTTCTTAGCCTCACCCCAGTGCTAGTATGGGAGAACGCCTTGGGCATATAACTGGTTAGAAATACCTTCAATGGTTACACTGACTTTAGTGATATCGGACAACGCCGCTGGTACTGTGTCTAGGTAAATTCAAAGGGATATTCCACACAGAGCTAGTGAGGTCTAGCATTTCTCTCCGGTGCCACTGTACATCTGTATAGTTTACCGGGTACTGATTAAACATTTTATTTCAGATCTCTGCTGCAAGACTCGCTTGAATCACAACATAAAATTCCAGAGTCAAGTTCTTCAGAGTGTAGGAAGCGTTGGTGTCATCGCTTGTAATGATAACCTTCTCGTTAGGTGCAAAGTATATGATGTATTCAAACCAATCGTGCAGACCTGATGGGTGAAATGGACATGGCCACTCAAGAGACCAAAATCTAATGGTATAGCAAATCTATTGTCAAACGTTTTAGCAATCGCGCTGTCACCCTTATTATTATCAGCTTTATCACCCGCACCTACACGAATTTTCAGACAATTATCTCTGCTTATGCCCTGGTAGTCGCTGTTAAATCTCGTGCTAGAGGAGCCTGAGAGCCATAGGTCTGCATAGTTGTAGTACACATCTACGCTGTCCAATCTCATGACAACATCAACTCCAAGTTTGACCTCTATTTTACCTACAATGATGCGGCCTATGTTACTGACAATATGGCGATTCGCATCTGTGCTATTCAGAGTGATGTTGAAGGCCAGCCTGACCGTACCTGGGACAATGACATCATGCTGCTGCAATTTCGGGAATTTGACAACCACGTGATTACCTGATGTGGTCGTTGGGGTATCAAGAGTAAGTTGATGAGTTGTCTGTACACCTTTCACACCCAGACCTGTGCGGGTCCTTCGTGTTGGTGCTAGTTTCTTTCCGTAATTCATCGCCATATTGAATATATATGTCATATGTCTAATATGAGATGAAACTAGCAGAGATATATTATAGCCCTCAGGGGTTTTGGAGAGGAACTTCAACTATAAAGAAACTTGTTAGGCTGCAAAGGTGTCTGAAGATGAATCCCGGGCTTGGTTAAAGAAGCAGGCTATGTGACAGATCTCCATGCCTCCTCCCCGCTATATACCACGACCTAAGTTTGACATTTCTACACCAAATCAAATCCATCAAGCAGACCTCTTGTTTCTACCGCACGACAACGTTAGACGCAAGACCTATAAATATGCGTTACTTATGGTCGATGCTGCTAGTTGGTATAAAGAGGCTGAGCCTTTAAGCTTGAAGTACTCAACAGAGGTTGCTTCTGTATTTACCCGCATCTATAATTGTAGTCCACTCGGTTGGCCGAAACTACTTCAGGTGGATCCAGGGCGTGAGTTCATGGGTTCTGTAACTGATACATTAAAGAGGCATGGTGTTAAGGTGAGATCTGGAATCCCAGACGTTCATCGAGATTACGCTTTTGCAGAGCGGTTTAATTCGTACACTACCAGAACGGTCGTTCAAACATCAGTGTGCTCAGGAAATAAAATTGCCTAAGGGAGAGAGATCGACAGAATTAGTAGAGAGAATACCTGCCGTTGTTTCATCTTTGAACAACGAAGTCACACGACTGATCGGAAAGAAGTCTGTCGATGTTATCAAAGCTAAAGCGGTTAAACATAAACCAGCATCTCCAGCATCTCGCCCTGTTGGCTTGGAGGAGCAAAAAGTACCTGCCAATACTGTAATGCGTTATCTATACCAACCGGGTGAGCTGGAAGGAAGTCGATGTCGTGCTTCAGACCTTGTGTGGTCTGTCGATGTTTATCGGATAGAACGGTCTGTTACAAAGTCGGGAGAGCCTGTCCTATACTATTTTCAAGATGGTCCGGGCCGTGGATTTGTCCATGAGTAGTTTTATTTTTCGTTCTTCACAACACTGCGCTCCTACCAAATGGAAAAAACTAAATAATACAACATACAATTAGAGATATTTTATGTATATGTATAACGATACATAATGTTAGTACGTGCATGCAACAAGTGTAATTGGCTACCGATTGGTAAGAAAGAAACACGTGGAAGACCTACTATTAGGGATGTACCGGATATCCGGTCCGGCCGGATTTGGGGAAATCCGGTTCCGGCCGGATTTTTCCAAATCCGGCCGGAACCGGATTTTTGGCAATTTTAACAATTGAAGATTTACTTTTTCCTCAATATTTGATTGTTTAGCTTGTTTATATGTTGCAGGATGTTTTGATTGGAGATGCTTGTGTAAAGGTGAAGTACTAAAGTTCTTTGGCAGGGATCCTGGTTTTCCTCTCCTTATTCCTTTTTTGCACAAAATACATTCAGCAATTTCATCAGCTTGATCTTGGACAGTAAAATGTTTCCAAATGAATGAGGATGCCTTGTTCTTTTATGATGCCTATATTCAGTCTTTTCTCTGTATCACTGTAACTCTAATATGCATGAAACAACACTTCAAACCTCATATATACATGTAGAAAGGAATAGCATGAAATGCATTCACATATACAAAAAGAACAATAGACCCTTTGTCTTGCAGACTTCCTGTCTGGTCTATGAGTCATCAGCATCACATTGAGATTGGGATCACTGTTTTTCTTAAGTGTCTTACTTGGCTACAATGAAACTTGAACTTCTGAATGGTAAAATTTAGGTAGTAGGACCAATCCAGATGTCATTGAAATATTGAATGATGGCTGAAAGTTTTTAAACATTATCAAATGTTTTGAGATGCAATTATAGTAAAGAGCCTAGGCTACAGCCTGTAGAAGCATGTATAACTTATTATACTTTTATTAGATGGGGAATTTAATCCCCTCACCCCACCCCTGCCCTCCCCCCAAAAAAATATTAAGTATGGCTTGAAATTTTAACAGTCCATTTATGATGATAAATGAAGAGGATAGACAGTTCTCTTTAGGTGCACAGTAATTTTTGCCACAATTTTTAGACATTGCCCGTTGTTTTCATACTTTAATATCTTGATAGGGCTGAGACAATCACGCAAAATCACACTTTTCTTAAAACAGTACCCAGAATCTTTCCTCTTATTGATATCTTCAAATTTTGCCTGAATTTCCAAATTTGGTACATATTAGGATTAATCCAGAACTTTCACTAATTTTGATTTGATTTCATCACAATATGCCCAATAATTGTTATTTTCCAAAAAATTTGGGTTGCTAGCCATTAGTAGCCAACTTGACAATCCCCTGCCCCCACCCCTTTCCCTTTGTTTCTTAAGATTATGAAAATTGTTGTAAGCAATGAAAAATCCACTTCCGGCCGAATTTTATCCGGCCGGATTTCAACCCGGATCCGGCAAAATCCGGTTCCGGCCGGATCCAAAAATTTGGATCCGGTACATCCCTACCTACTATGTATGATAAATGCTGGCAGCATCGAGTAGTGATTAGAAATGGTAAACACCCAATAGTGCCATGCCGCAAGTATGGGGTCGGTGTTTATTCTCAGACACAACTTTGCCGTGGTTGCGGTGGTAAAAGGGTTGTTAAAAAACCTATGCATTTAAAAAAAAATGTTCGTATAAACTTTCAAAAAGTTTTAACCGAACTTTAAAAATGATGTATTACCATTACAAACAAGCAAACGGATAGAAATTCAAGCACTATTTCAAGTGTTCAATGTAAAAACAACGCGAAGAAAGATGGCGACCGAGATCTAAGCCAGGGCAGCTGCTGTCGTGTCTACGCATATATTCTTATCAGCCTGAAACACAACTACAACATAG
>JAIGNY010002669.1:105000-250000 GCA_020152595.1 Chiridota heheva | reverse complement strand
AGTAGTCTAGCAAGTGTATTATATAAAGATGACTTCAAAACAAACAAAATGTTGATAAAAGCAACGACTGAACTGAAACGTCACATCGTCACATTCCTCGAAGTGTTTTCGTATTCTTTTGTATTTTTTCGTGAGATTGCGTGGCTTTAAACTGTTAAAGCCATTGAAAACGGTACTAAAGTATCAAGGTAGTTATTATTTACCACATCAGGACTACAGACAGAAAACAATCAATTAGTAATATAAATGTATCAATTTTCTTTAAAAATGCTAAAAAAATACAGTTGAATATTGCCTTCAATGAGATAAGAAATTTCTTCACCATTTTGTTTCATTTAAATAATATGTAACAGGAAGTTGCTTGATTACTCAGCTAACACTTTAAGGATTATCAAAACTCAAAATAGTTAAAACTTCTCTCATTTTCACCGATAAGAGGATGCTCCTTAAGTAAGTTAAATAATACAATTGCTTCTATCATAGCCTGTGACGTAGAATTGAAAATGGTAAAGTCACGTATTGATTTTACTGACTTCCAATGTATTATTCTAGACTGTATTAAAGTTGTGACTGTGTAGTTTCTACTAGCGTTATGACACAACATAACAAACAAACAGAAGTGACCTCGCGGAGTATCTGCTGGTAGGATTCGTTGATTTTTTCATTAATTTTTATTTTTATTGGTGTCAGATACCAAACGGGGGTAGATCGTTTATTTTCCTCATTGGCCAATTATTAGCCCGATAAATCCGATAGAACTTGTAAATCATAACAAAGTTAAGATGCTTAAGGAAAAGTCAATTAAGCGCACGTGATCAAATCACTTTAAACCCTAGTAAGCATTTTCCACAAACTTGAATCCTGGAACTATGTTTTTATAGCGCCCTGATTTCTCCAGGGCGTTCTAGATGCATTTGTTTTCGATCTCCAGTTCACGGTGAGTAAATCAAACAACCCAGGCTGGAAAAGTTTTCCAGCCATCAAATTTGCATTGGGATCACAGCCCTGGGTTCTAATCATTAAGAATCCTAAACGTATTCACCCCAAGAGACAAGAAACGGTCAAGCCAACATAAGAATGATATGTCTCGCATTATCATTCTTTTCCATTCTCCGACTTTGTGAAAACATTAAGAGGTGGTAAATGTAAACAATACTAACTTCATTTTCCGTTTATCTTTGTTTTCCATCACCTTCAATATATATCTCATGAGAATTCTGTTAATGGATCGAAGTTGCTGCATAAATGTAGAGATTTTAATTCCCAAGTATAGTAACATCGTTTGGTTAATCACGAGAAATCGAAAACATCGTGTGCCTGAATATGATTATTTAAACATCATAGGAAGAAGATCAGGAAGACCATTAGTGACGTCCTGGTATCCATGATAGTTTCTACGTCAGTACGCTCTGATATCAAGTACCAAAATGAAACACAAGTTTACTACCACGCAAAACTAGCTCAACGTTCAGAGACTCGCATATATATTTAATACGTATAGAAGATGGTCCAGCTGTGGATGGGTATGGATGGGTTAATGTGATCTCAGTTGCTATCCTTTTGGATGTGTGAGTTCGCCGAAAGGTACAAATATTGGAAAATAGGAGACCTTTTAGTGTATCGGCTCAATTATTGAAGACAACTGTACCAACGAGATCCAGCATAGGTTGGTCATTGCTCGAAACATGGTTCAGAACCTGAACAAGATATTGAAGAGCAGAATTTCAACAGCTCTCAAGACAGCAAGATAAGGCTTCTTAAGTTGACAGACTTTGCCGTAGCACCATACGGTTCTGAATCTTGGGTCATGAAGAAGAACGAAGATCATGGATTCTTTTGAATTATGATGTTGCCTGGGTATCTTGAAAGCTTCCTGTATAATGCGCATATTATCAAGAAAATTTTCGGGCATTTGTTGGACACACATATATTTAAGCAAACATTATAATACATAAGGGATGGCTGAGGAAAAGTGGAAGAGGGGAAAGACCACCAACAAGTTGGCTAGATGACATAAAGAATACATTGGTCTAAGCATCTTAGATACAACACGAATTACTGGTGACCGTCCACGGTGGAGAAATCTCACCAGAACCAGACTATCATATGTATATGCAACGTGAAGAAGGTGGTGTGCTGGCTAAATGCTAAATTTAACTGAAGAACAAAAACATTCATCGGCTCAAAATCTGGACGTTCTAGCATATTTGCTGGATTTTGTGTACTTTTTGGAGGGTCTAACGAACTGACGAATCCGTCGATACCCCCTGGTTACTCCGTGGATTAAAGCGTTCGTAAGATCAGCCACCTTCTCGTTTTGTGAAATGAAATGCACTCTTATATTTTAGTAATTATATGCTTGTTTCGATGCCAGGCAAACACCACAATATACGTCAGCTTTACAGATTGCTCATGACAAAAATATAGCATAGTTTGGTTATTTCTCCATGCTACATGATATCTCAACTAATATGTAGAAAACGACTTGTCTTCCATGTCAAGCTAAGGAGTAGCCAATAAATGCTGCTCCCTTGTCGAAAGATTGATAAGCATAAAAACTACAATAACGAAAAATCTGGATAAGAAATAAACATTGATAGATAATTGAAGCACATAGAAATCAACGCAATAGTAACAATGCACTGAACTATGTCAAATAAGAGTTATTTTGAAGTATGGAAGATATACAAAGTGATCTTTAGTTATCAGGCATGGAAACGAGCACGCAATTAATGATTCAAATTTGTCCATTACATCAATTAGGCTCTCATGTCATTAATTTTAGCGCAACTTCCACTACGTTACTATCTTTATCCCTAGAAGTTTGCCCATGCCATGCACCATACGCACATATCATCATCTACACTCTGTTTGTAGATTAGTTTATACTCCCAAGTTTCGTGCTATTAGTGATATAATCTGGGTTGGCATATCATACAAACAAATCTTCATATCCTCTAAAAGAAAATCTTTCGGGGAAAATATGACCAAGAGAATTTATCATTGTGCTTTGCAAACGTACGAGCCATTACCGTTATTATGTTTTGATTTATAACAGCATGGTGGCTATCAATCACAGCTCTACCGAGGTGGAGTGTGATGTTCAGCCTGCCTGTGCGCACTAACTTGTAAATGTGATTGATAGATTTTCTAGAAATTTTCCATGGATGTAAAATAACTGATTTGTTAAAAAGCCTTAACAGCGCAAAAAAAGCTCTGTGCTATACAAATGACAAAGATAACAAGCACTGTTTTGAGTACATTAAGTGCAGTTACTTGTAATCAGTAACCTGTCCAGAAGTGTGTGTGTGTGTGTGTGTGTGTGTGTGTGCAACAAGAGAACAAATGTAATGCTAATTTTAAGTCTGGGAGATCATCTTAGGGCCTGTCGCGTGTTCCCTCACTAAATATTTCCTAGTGGTTCATGAATGTGAAAACGTATGAGTCTCATGGGTTCAAGGGGGATAGTCGGAGTTATATTGTCAAAATTAGATAGGCCTTTACCAAAATTTCGACATTGACCCAATAAACAATTTGTATGAACATTTTTGAAAGAAATTGTAAGTAGTCATAATATTTCATAATATTGCTCGTCATGTTGTTATACCGCTTGCATCCCCTCTTATATTTCTTAGAAAATACCAACTGTTTTTGCGCGTGGTAACCGTTAATTACTATAAAGAATGTGAAATTAAAGGTTTTTTAAATACAAAATGATCTTTGAAACTTTTTTGAGATCATCATTAAAGTATGGCATACTGTATGTGTACATAATCACTATAACAACTATGTGTTTACTTCTGTTGCACACGATATGTGTCGATTTGTGAAAGCTAACAATAGCCCTTTTCAACTTGAACCATTTCTGGTGTGAACAAAACCTCCTTTTCATTGCAAGCACTAACCTTAGTTTTAACTTTTATCTCTTTTTCTAAAACTATCTTCAGTTACTGCATACTCATTGTTGTGGCCATTCTTTGAATTTTCTAAACAGATACAGATTACTTTGTGTGTTATCAATATTTGACGTAGATGGTAGACCTACTACATAACTCGCAGTACCAGCATTTGAAGAACATGAAGCGTTGCAATGCAGAGAACGGTAGTTGATTTGAAACATTTGAAAATCACATAATTCATATAATTTACTAGCGAGTATTTGCATCATAAATTTTGCCTTTCTCTTACATATTTAAACTTAACGTACTATGTCACAAATACTCAATTGATGCTTTGATTGAACCTCAAATGAAACAAAATCACATTTATCGTTTAGGTACTATTTGCAGAATTACATTTCTATTAAGGACACGAGCATGTACAGCTAGATATTGTCGTTAGCTCATTTTTTCATTTGATTTCACTCATTCCATTGATAAATCACTCAATGGAATGTGTAAAATCAAAAGAAAGGTACTCTATGAAAAGTGCTAGATATCAAAAATACATTCACTCTAACCATACATTACAAATCACCATCAACTATTCTTATGATACTTAGATTTGATTGTTTTATTTTTACAAAACACATTAGAATGTCATTACACCAAGCGTAAATGAATATTCAAAATAAATGAACTTCAATTTGATGCTTTTGGCAACGTGAATGCTCCGTAAAATGTTGAAAGTATGCTGACGCACTTCTTTCGCCTCATGGATGTTGTTAATTCATTCAGCTTGATCCTCTCCATCGACGTCCATACTATGAGTCATCCACATAGCTGACGACATGTCGCGTCTCTGCCTCTTAGCTACTAAGTGAAATTGCTTCAATTACAAACGTATGGATTGCGGTACTGATTATAAAGGGGTGATTCCACCGCTAATACCATGCGTGGTTTAGAGGACTCTCTTCACCTATAACGTGCCATCATGCTTTCGTTAAAATGCCTTTCACATAGTCTACAAGGCGATGATACATCTTTACACTTAAGCTGTTGTTTTGCAGATACAGATAATAAACATTTTTTGCACTGTTTAATGTGCAAAACATTGCATCTTGCCATTGCTGTTTAACTTGTGTTCCTATTAGGAAACACTGTACATAACGTATTTTACAGATACTACTTTAGAGTAAAAGTTCTTTTAAGCAACACAAGTGTGTGCTAAAAATTAAATACGGTTTTAACAGAGAACATTCCTTTAGAAGCAAGAAACGCCTGAAAATATGAACCTAAGCTCTCATTGCACGCCCATCACCTTTTCTAATCAATTAGAGAATGAAGAGGAATTGCTAATCTTGTTTTGCGTTAAATGTGTCACGTGGCAAGATGCCTCATTTCAGTCCCATGGGCATTTTGTTATATCCTCTCATCTTCTTCAAATATTGAAAATATGAAATCTTAGCCTAAGTTTTAATTTGATTAAACCTCAACTGGGAACGGGAGTTTCGCGCTGAATAAATTTACTCTGCTAAAAGGTTTGAGCAGAACGACTGCAAACTCGTACACTTTACTTCATTTTGTTTGCCAGTGTGCTTTTAATTATTTCGGTATATATCATATGACTATGTAAGGTTGGCTTATGAAATTATGACATTTTCGGTGCAGAGATATGTATGTTTAAAACCAACATTACTTTAGAAAGGTGAACAAAATAAGTTCGGTTTTATCCTGGGCTTTACCAGTAAATGGGCTTTACATGAATCCTCAATTTAAGAAGAGATAACACATTAACGAATTCTCTTCATGTAATAACCAATTCGAAGGAGTAAAAATGTACACATTTAACTACCTCCATTTTCAGAACTGCCTATGGTTTCACTGAACAACTAACGGTTGATCAGATTCAAATTTTAGATTTCTGTTTTATGTAGGCCTATTATCGAATCCAATATATTTTTACCTAGACTAGATTCATCTTTAAATCAAATGGACCGCATGAACATAATTACTACGTCCTTGCTTCCTTGAAGCAATATTGAAAGTAGAGTTGATTATCTATATTAAAAAGGGAATCATTTGGTAATTGAAGATTTAAGTTTAGATAATGACACCATTATCGTTGATACCACTACATCTAATACTCATAACAAAGTGATGGAGTAAATAGTCTTATTTACATTTTACCTGCTATGTTGACCTTTGTATATACATATACACTCAATTGAAAAAATATCTTGCTATCCATATCGGAAATGCGGTACAACAGGAAATTATGTCACTCAGAAATTGTGTTCTCGGTCCTATAGTCTGATACCAATAAAATCCTGAGTGAAAAATAGAGCTCATACAACTGATTTGAAAACGTCTTTCTAGTTACATTAAGTTCGAGTTTGTACAAATTTAAAATTTTCATTAAGATAGGTTGGCATACGTATACATATCTTCAATTTCGAAAACCCTTGTGTTTTGCAAACCAGTTTTAAGAACCAGGGACATTAATGGACATAATTGTGTTCATATATAAAATGTGTAAATGCCCTTCCTTTGTTCTGTATTGAAGCGCTTAAATTGGTGTTTTTGTTGTTGTTATGCAACGTCAATCTGTGAGATAAATGACATTATAAAAGTAAGAGTATATGACAGCCCTTATTATTCGCAGATGATATTAATATAAGCAAATATCAAAAACAAAAAAATTAAAGAAACATTCACATTGAGGCAATAATAAAATGTATGTCAAAAGAGGTTAAGATTAATCGTAAGTCGTTTCACTCTTATGTTCGCTCAAAGAAAAAAAAACAAGGAGGTTGTTGGATCCCTGCGCGGTAATGATGGTGTTACTATTAATAGTAGCCAGGACATGGTTGAGGTTTTGAATGACTACTTTGTGTCTGTTTTTACTAAGGAGTTCCTTGTTGATGGTCTTGTGGATTATCTTAGTGAGCAGTGTGCACTCTCAGGTATAATTAAAGATGTTGATTTTTCAGTTGATGTTGTGTCTAAGAAGTTAAAGAGTTTGAATTCAAATAAGGCACCTGGTCCGAATGGAATACATCCTGCTGTGTTATGCGAATGTTCTAATGTTCTTTGTGTTCCCCTGAATATTGATGTTGGTGTTGTTCCCAGTGAATTGCTAATGTCACTCCTATTCTTAAAAAGGGTAACCACAGTTTGCCCTGTAATCATATGCGAGTTTCTGCTAAAAAAAAAACCCTTTGAAAAGTTTCAAAGAGAACCCTTTGATTCCCTTTGTAAATTCCTTTGAAATCCAAAGGGTCCTAAAGGGTTTTCTAAAGGGATCTTAAAGTGGCCCGAAGAGTTTCTTAAGGGATCTAAAAGGATTTTTACTGAAAATTGGAACACATTTAAAGGGATCCCTTTGGAAATATTCAAATGGTTCCAAAGAGATTCCTTTGGAAATATTCAAATGGTTCCAAAGGGATTCCTTTGGAGACATTCAAATGGCCTTAAAGGGTTTATTTTCAAAGGGATCCTTTTAGAAATGTTCAATTATACCATGCCTTTACCCTACCCATGCAAGTTCAAATATTTCAATGGACTATCAAAGGGTTTGCAGAGAAAGGAAACGTCCTTCAATATGGCAAGTTGGTAAACCAGTTTTATGAAAGACCTTCATTTGTACAAAATGCTTCTTGCCAATTTTTCACAACTGAAATAGGCTTATACTAATTAATGAGAGAAAGCATCTGCTCTTTTTATATTTATTCATTTCCTTAGTTTCACCAGGAAAATAAAAATAAATCAGCGTAAATGATTGAGACAATATATTAAAGGAACTAAACCAACAAAGATTAAGTAAATAGACACTATATTGATCATATGAATTTCCAAAGTAGAAATATTAATGCAGTTATTAATCTCTATTTCTGCATGAATATTTCTTGGTGTCAATAAATGTGACTCCGCCCATCACATTATTAATATTTTGTTGGTAGATGCATAAGAAAAACTCACAGCCAATATAGAGCCACAAAAAACGTACCAAACCCTCATTTCGCCATGCTGAATCACTTTATATCAAATTTTATTCGCTTGTTATCTTGAAATTATGTTTCATATTCTTAATGTAAATTTACATATATGTAAATATCACACCAGAAAGTCCTCCAAAGGGGCTCCTTTAAAGTATTGTGGCCCTTTGAAATCTCTTTCGGGCCCTTTGACATGTTACAGAGGAAACCCTTTGAAAACCTGTTATGTCTCCTTTGAGTCTCTTTTTAATCTCAAAGGGATTTTACTTTCATATTTCCAAACTGGCTTTTGCTTTTAAAATCATAACTGAATGAGACGTTTTATCAAAAAGGGAAAGTGAGCATGATCGAGATTTCTTGATTATCTTCTTAAGTTTCAATAAGAGAAACATAATTTCCCCAAACAATCAACATAAATGCCACAGAAAATGTACCAAACCCCCATACAGTCATATCTGCAAGTATTCATATTATATCAAATCTTATTCGTTTATTATCTTGAAATTTACGTTTTTTATTCTTAATATAAATTTACTATATGTAAATAGTCACACTAAAAAGTCCTCCAAAAAGATCTTGTTAGACCTTTTGAAGTTTGAGGTCCTTTGAAATCCTTTGGTTCCTTTGACATGTTACAAAGGAAACCCTTTGAAAAACCATTGGAGTTCTATTCCCTTTGTGTCTCTTTTGGCATGTTACAGCTTTAGAGTTTTGTTCCCTTTGAAAGCCTGCGAGTCCCTTTGGGCATGTCTCAAAATGGAACCATTTGAAAACACTTTGGGGTTTTGTTCTCATTGAGACCCTTTTGATCCCTTTGGACATGTCTCAAAAGGAACCCTTTGCAGTCATTGGTCCTTTTGGAATATCTTTGGAAACCCTTTGAGTTTCTTGAAAATCTCAGAAGGTCTTAAAGGGATTTTCCAGCAGGGCAGAGTCTAACTAATGTTGTGTGCAAGGTCATTGTTCCAACATTGGATTCTTACCTTTTATGCCTTGTGTTTCTAATTTATTGGAGTTTCTTGATGATGTTACAAAACTAGTTGATGGGGAAAATGTGGATGTTATCTATTTAGATTTCTAAAAAGCATTCGATAAGGTCCCGTTTGGGAGGCTCATTGTTGAAATAAGAGCGCTTGGTGTGTAGGGAAAGTGTAAAGTGTGCTAGTTGGATCAATTCCTGGTTAGTTGACAGGTCACAAAGAGCTGTTGTCAATGGTGAAGTATCCCCATGGAAGAGGGTTACAAGTGGTGTTCCCCAGGGTTCTGTATTGGGTCCGCTTCTTTTCTTAATCTTCATTCATACTATTGATGTTTCCCTTAGTTCCAGGATTTGCAAATATGCTGTTAACACTAAGCTCTGCAGGATTTTTGTTAATGCTAGGGATTGGATTCTCTACTGTCACAAAGTGATCTGGATAAGTTAGTTTTTTAATCCTAAACATGGCAGATGTCATTCAATGTAGATAAATGCAAAAGTTATTCATTTTAGTCAGAGCAATTTGGGTTTTAATTATTGCATGTATGATTCAAATATTGCTTGTGTTGAACAGAAAGGGGATCTGGGTGTTGTCATTGCTAGCATTCTAAAACCTTATAAACAGTGTGCTTCAGTAGCTGATTAGAAGAAATTGTTGTTTTCTTGGTAGAGAGATTATTCTTAATTTGTATTAGCAGTTAGTCAGGCCTCACCTTGAGTATCCTATTCAGGCTTGGAGTCGCTTTTAAGAGAAGGATAAGTTCATTTTGGAGAAGGTTCAGCGAAGAGCCACTAAACTTACTCCTGAAGTAAGGAATCTCTCTTATGAATCTTGGTTGCGGCATCTTGATTTGACCACGCTTGAGTTGAAACGAGTACGTGGCGATATGATTCAGGATTTTTAATTCCTATCTGGTAGTGATGCTTTGATTTCCTGTTTTTTCTTGCATGTTTCAGCTAATCCTCGTCTAACACGTGGTAACAGTTTGAAGTTGGTCAAAAAGTTCTCACAGATAGATATTTGGCGTTTTACTTTTCGTAAAGAGTTGTTAATGAGTGGAATGGTTTGCCTGAGTGGGTGGTTAGCTCTACTTCTGTTTACAATTCAAAGTCAATATTGATAAGTTCTTTGCTAACTCGGGCGTCTTTGATTTTGATTTTTGTGTGTGTGATGGTGGTGGTGGTGTTAGTTTGCGCTTTCATGGAGTGACTAACCCTTCTTAGTCCGTCATTTTGTTATGTTATGTTATATTGTGTTATGCTACGTTATATTATTTTCAAAGAAGACGAACCGTAAGTCCCTAAGCAACACAATACAAATACTTTGACTTATCTCTCTCGTCCATCTCATCAGTTTTTGTTTATCATTTTCATCTTTTCGTGCGTGAGAAATGTAGACTTTTATCACATTGGTATTGATTGGATAAGTCTGCGTGAATGTGTTCGTCCTTTCAGCACTTCTCCAAATTAAATGCATGCTCACACAACCCATCCTCACCATGGTGTTGTTATACTTACTCAGCCTTCTTCTTTTTAGAATTTTTCATCAATGAATTAGCCCATATTCATCTCTGTAGAACGTTACATCTACCATTTTCTCAATTAGCCTTGTGGCTTCAGAGCTGAAATTTTATCTCGCGTATGCATTATAATGACGTAGTCTTCTGTACAATAAGCAAATGAAACTTAAATAAGCTTGGCGCGACCCGTTCTCGCCTTTTATGCTTTCTAATTAAATTACAGGGTGGCAAAATGCAGAGACGGTGATGATATATTGCAAGGTGACCAGAAGAAGCATCTTAATGTTTATAGTGCATATTAGATTCACAGCTAACTCTGTGGCAAGGCAATCCTTGTTGCAGTTTTCACACAGTCATGGACATATGTTTCAATGGCTTTTCAATGTCCATTATTAGCCTGCCTTCAATTCACTTCTTAACGCAAACGTTGTTCATGTATTGTGTTCACTGATTCAAAGTTATTTCAAAATCTTATTTCAAAGTTCCATTGATATATCACAACATCATTGAGTAATGTTAATAAGCGCACCAGTTTAGTTTATCAGTTTTAAACCTTTTTTTTTAACTTTGAATAAAGCTTGATTCACAAATCTAATTTTTTTTATTAGAGTCTAATGCGAATGAATGAGTATGGTCATCCATGAAATAATGTATGCTGTGAAGTTAATGATGTATTGTACTAATGTGAAAACGCCACTATCCAAAAGACGACCGCAATGCAATGCCCGAAGCAAGTGAAACGAGACACACAACACATTTTCAGTTTTAAACGAGAGGAGTAATCATCCACGGGTTAAATGAGTGGTGAACAAGTGCTTATCCTGTGCCCAAAACGTGACCTTTGACTTCAACGTCCAAACATTGATTGGTACGTGAGGTGGGGTGAGGGGTCCTAGATATCATTATAATGTTATATGGAGGAATGGGGTCGGTGCAGAACACCTTCACATGTTTACTCCGTGCTAAACTTGTTAAAGTAAGTAACCCTTGAATTGCTCCTTGGAAATAGAAAGGGAAATATCATTTACTATGCATCTTTAGAGTTCATTCCTTGATGTTCATGTAGCCGTTAGTTCAGCTCATTGCGGCATCCCCAAAAGTTGATTTTAATACTCTTTAATGAAATGTTCACGTGAATTTTAAAGCAAAGTGGTGTTAAAACCCTAATATGATTTCGTTTTGGAGTTATTCCCTCATCTCATTGATTAAACAAGAAATGATTTAGAATGAAGCGTATTACTGTTTACTGCGATGCCACTTTTCAACACACTGGTGAAAGTTTTGAAATGTAAAAACTCCTAAAGGGAATAAGAAATCTACATCAGCATTTCATCAATTTGCTTCTTTAATAGTCCTCTATCAGTCTATCCCATAAATAAGAATTGAAATTCTCATGCAAAAAAATTCTTAACCTAATATATATATTCAAGTTAGAATTTTAGCAAAATATGAAAGATATTCATACGGTAAGGCAACACCAAATGTTTCTTTTGACTGATACATTGAACACTAATAGACGTCTGTGGTATTTCATCATTCAATTTCTCTTAATGCTTTGCCGCATGATAATATGTGTAACAGAAATTAAAAGTATTTTGCCATCATTGTTATTTTCGGATAATCTTGGTTATTCTATCAAAGTAAAAAGCAATGACTGCTTTTTACCTTTTATATCTTTCTAGATGACTATATATTTCTACACTTCTACCTGTCTACATTGGGCATTTTTGCCTTGCACAAATCCTCATATATATGCAGTAAAGGCTTTTCACCGAATGTGGCACTCTTCATCTATCGATCAATGGATTGGTTTATATTTCAAATTGCTGATTGAGGGATTTCTCTGTCAGTATTTTCTTTTCAACCAATCATACTGAAGACAAAAGTCTGTTCAATTTAGTATTTTGAAATAATGAATATTGAGTATTTTAAGTCTGTATAATTATGAGAAAGACAAATATCTTCATTATGTTAAGCACATATATCATGGGTACATAATTGCAAAGCAATGGCGCTTGTATTGACTTTGCATTAGCCTGTTGTGAGGCCTGCCACGACAAAGATTCACCTATCAGCCTATCAGCCTATACTTTTGTATATTGCATATTGAGAGCAAAATGATTAACAAGAAAGAAGTGCAATTATTAAGCTGACTCTGATTTTTCGCCTGGCCGAAAATATCATCTGCTTCGCTGATCTAAATATTTTCAAACCTCATAAAAACTATCTCTTTCATCAAAAAATATTAATAGCACATGGTTGGTCAGAAATATTTCCATTGATTATATGCACACAGTATAAGGCGCCGGTTTACGGAGACTTATCTCTGTGCTAAAATCACATAAGGTTTAGAAATATGCAATGCAGGCGAACAATTAAGTTCTCATTTAATCGACCATACAAGCTGCTGTATTGGGGTCAAATTCATCATAGATTACAAGAACGGTTTAACCAGAATAGTTTAGAGAAAGCTAAGAAGGAAAAAGTGATTACTTTCATGTTGCTGTTTCCGTTCGGTTGATGATGGCGAAGATTAATCAACCTTTCACGACAAGTCCTCACCCTGTAATTATAATCCCGTGTATTCCATCTTCTAAAATAAATCTCCTTGAATTTAAAAACGCCCAAATTTTGTGGGGAAGTTTGCTGAGTCAAGGATGATGTTGCTGCAATGATCTAGTTAACAGCATACTGTGATACAGTTATTAGTTTTGGCGGTATCCCATGAATACTACATGAATTATATACTAATTTCTTCTACTTATTCTCATCTCAGTTTATGTATATAATTTGTATATAATTTGAATGTAACAAAACATATATATATATATATATATATATATATATATATATATATATATATATATATATATATATATATATATATATATATATATATATATATATATATATATATATATATATATATATATATATATATATATATATATATATATATATATATATATATATATATATATATATATATATATATATATATATATATATATATATATATATATATATATATATATTATATATATATGAATATATATATATATATATATATATATATATATATATATATATATATATATATATATATATATATATATATATATATATATATATATATATATATATATATATATATATATATATATATATATATATATATATATATATAGAGTATATATATATATATATATATATATATATATATATATATATATATATATATATATATATATATATATATATATATATATATATATATATATATATATATATATATATATATATATATATATATATATATATATATATTGCATAGAAGCCGTGAATCCGAAAAAAGCTCACATAGATCAATATTGTTCAAAAGATAAGATAATTTAAAACAAAAACAAATAAACATTTTTTAAGGGATCAGACTATATCTGCAGTAGGGGTCCGTCCAAGACTTAGATGGCCTAAAAGACGGCAAAGCTTTTTTTTTCTTTTTCTTTTTGTATATTGCAATTTTGTCCCGAATTCTATAGTCTGCATATTTTATTCTTACTTTTTTCTCATATTTACTTAGGTATTTCAGAGATCTATAACAGTATCCATAGGTATTCACATGAAAAGGCACACACGTATCGGCACGAGATTGTTGAACGTTGTGTAGATCACGTTTATTGACATTCAGTAAAAAGGATGTTGTTCTGAAATTACGCGGGAGGTGTGTTGATTATTTTATTAACTTTGTTCCACTTGCTTGAGTGATTCTCCCAAAATATGGAGAAAAGTAGAAAGTAGGCATAAAAGGTTGTATCATAAATAATCTATGGATCAAATTCATTTTAAAAGGACAATGCCATTTCCTCAAAATTTTCAATAGCGGATAGAAACCAGTTGACCAAATATTTCATTTTAGAAATATTAATTTATTCTTACAAAGGTCACATCATAAACCACTTTTAGACTTTTTGATTGTTGTAAAACTGTATTTACACCTAAAAACACTTTAATACCAATAAAAAGAGGATTTTTATAATCAATCGAAAGAATTAAAGCACTTTGCAGGGTGTTGGGATATACATATGTTGGGAAAACACAACATCTGAAAAATTTTAGCATTAAAAATAAAAACTAAGATAGCAAGATATAAACAAGTGTATAAACAAGTCAAAAGTCTTAATGCTTGTTTGTGGGGCATCAAGAACCCCAAATACATAAGTTTTCTAAACATATCAAAGAATGACTAATACCACCATGATTAATTTCTCTGATGGAACAACTAAAACATAAATCATTACCTTGTAGAAAACGAACAGGAGGGTAAAACTACAGAAAGATTAAAAAAAAATGGTGCACATAAAAAATATTCATATCTGAGCACTTTGATATATTATGGTTATAGTAAAACGTGATACAACAGTAACACAAAAATCACATAACAAAGTACAATTTCGCTTCAAAGAAGGTGATGTTTAACAATATGATCAATCTAAAAAAGAACAATGAATTATTTGCCAGGAACTGTAAAATTCAGCTTGTTGAATTGCTATATTATTAGCTACTATATATATCATGGTATAATAGATGTTATAAAGTTATATGCAATACTGAATAGATAGGTATAAAGAGTGTAAGTGTAAGGAACCGGGACAACCTCTCTCTCAGAATCTATACATGCTTTTCGATACGGATGTTTAGGAGTCATCAGATTATATACATATCTATATAATTTGTTTACTACTTCCCCCGCCCCCTCCCTCCCCCACCTCAACCTTCCCTTTATTTTTGAATTTCCTCTTTACAACCTTGCACTTTATTCCAGTGTCACTACTGGTCCCTTCATACTGTCACTACTGGACCCGTGATACTGTCATTACTGGTCCCGTGATACTGTCATTACTCATTACTGGTGCCGTAATACTGTCATTACTGGTCCCGTGATACTGTCATTACTGGTCCGTGATATTATTATTACTGGTCCCGTGATACTGTCTTTACTGGTCCCGTGATACTGTCATTACTGGTGCCGTGAATACTGTCATTACTGGTCCCGTGATACTGTCATTACTGGTCCCGTTATATTGTTATTACTGGTCCCATGATACTGTCATTACTGGTCCTGTGATACTGGCATTACTGATCCCGTGATACTGTCATTACTGGTCCCGTAATACTTTCATTACTGGTTCCGTGATACTATCATTACTGGTCCCGTGATACTGCCATTACTGGTCCCGTGATACTGTCATTACTGGTCCTGTGATACTGTCATTACTGGTCCCGTGATACTGCCATTACTGGTCCCGTGATACTGTCATTACTGGTCCCGTCATACTGTCATTACTGGTCCCGTGATACTGTCATTACTGGTCCCGTGGTACTGGCATTACTGGTCCCGTGATACTGCCATTACTGGTCCCGTAATACTTTCATTACTGGTCTCATGATACTGTCATTACTGGTCCCATGACCCATTTTTTGGTAATCACGGCAAACAAATCTCATGCATATATTACATTACACCTTTTTAGCCATTATTTTTAAGTTTCTTAGTGATTTACATCAAAAAATGATAGAGGGAAAAGTGAAGGACAATCAATTCGCCCCTTCAATTTTTGCTTTATAAATATGCATCAAACTCAACGTGGTGACATTTACAATGTATTCAATTTACGCTTAGCGAATAACGATACGAACAATTTAGGTTCATTGTCATTAAACTGATTTGGGTTAATTATCATTAACCCTAAATCAATTTGTATTATAGCTTATCTATATTTGTGACAAATCGTTCCTGCTGCTATGCACATAAAAATGATGAAAAACAGTCATATATACATATAATAAAGAAAAACGTAATTTGCCTTATGTAAGCTTTCAATAAAAACAAAAATGATGTGAAAATTACTCAATTTGATTAAAATACATACTAATGAACTATTTTTAATGTGCAGTATGTACAAAATGCATGTATAATCATAAAGTATACATGCAACATGGGATTCTATTGCTGTTATCTTACAATCTCAGAAGGTACTTTCTTTACTGGTTTTCAGCGCCCACGTTCAGACAAATAAAGAATGAAATGCTGTCATGAAATGTTTTTTCAGGCTGTCATCGGCAGTTATCCAGCCCACAAGTAAGTACAAGACTTATTGATCTTCGTGTCAAAGATTATTCTCTGCATTATTTCAAGCATGGGGGAATTTTTCCTATCGAAGAAATTTTCAATAATTTTGTCATACAACGTAATTCATGCTTAATTTGAAGAACAGAGATAATGATAAGGATAGTTATATGTTGATTCAGGCGGTGGTTGGGTTGAAGATGTAAAGTGGATAAAGTTTCTGAGGATTAAAAAATTGATTTTGAAAGAAGACAAAAATACACAATCAAACTGTTAAATCTGTGTAGATAGACATTGAGACAGCTTCTGCATGTCGACAAAAACTCTGCTTACAAATGCTTGTCTCCGAAGTTTGAACACAAGCAAATTACTCAACAAGTGGAATTTGTATAGAGTGATGTAAATCAACTGCAGCAATGCCATCTCTGTGTATTCTAATAAATTACGTAGGCCTATGTTGTGACCTTTCAAGTGAGTGTGCAAAACTTATTTTATGCTCTTAAAAAATGGTAAACGCTATCTTAACAAATGTTCTTATTCGTATAAAGAAAATTCCAGTTTTTTGCATACTATAGTTCCCGCTTTGTCGTGACATTGTATCTTCAAGTACTTATTTGTTATGAAATGCGTAATTTCCGCGTTGTGCCAAAAATTGTTGTCAGGAGATAAAGACTTTATTCGAAAAGCAGGCACACCGTAATGAAAGAATGAGGGAAATACTTTTGCCTTTGGCAAACACAGAAAATGTGTTCTTGTAAGCGTAAAAGAAATAGTAGTATTTATTTGATGCAGAGTGGTTTTTAACCTTTAATGAACTGCAGTTATTGGAACATTTTACAAGAGTAAGCAATTTGCACAAAGCTTCTTTTTTTTATTCATATAATTTTTGATCAAATAGACTTAGTTTAACAACAGGATGATGCGTGGGCAAGGTATAGATGTACTCAGATAGCACTATTCAAGCAAATGACTAATATTTTACTACGATTCCTTAACAACAAGCCTCCAACAGGTGTACCAATCTATATATTAGCTACGAAGGTTTATGGAATATTCAAAATGTTAATGTTATATATTCACTTCTGAGGACCCCATATATAAGAATAACGGGCAACTTTTAAGACCATACCTTAAGTTTTTCTCTTTATAAACAACACTTTCACCTTGTCTTAATAAATCTTAAGTACAATTTCTTAAAGGTTGTAGTATAACTGATTTTGACCCAAATAAAATAATGGATTTTCATGATTTTGTACGCATTTCATTAGCCTGTGTGTTATTTCCAACTATCAACTAAATACCTTTCTAAGTATCATTCAGACTAAGTCCAATTAATTATTTTCAAACTAAAGAATATGAAGATTTCGAGAAAGATCGAACCGCATACAACCCTGAATTAGTAACTAATAAATCCCTTATATCTATCCATTATAATTGTGCATGCGCGAGCAGTTGATTATAATCTAGTACTAATAACAAGTTCGTATTGGCCACACCCTCTCCAACCCGTACCCCCGAGAAAAAGGCGTCCCTCAAGGCAGCATCCTCTCTCCCACTCTCTTCAACCTGAGCATTAATGACATCGCGGATAACCTTGGCCCCAACATCAAACGTACCTTATACGGGGATGACTTCATCATCTTCTACTCCTCTCCTAGCATTCCTATTGTTGAAAGTAGGCTCCAAATCAGCCTCAACCAGCTGCAAGACTGGAGCAACAAAAACGGTCTTAAATTCTCCAAAGACAAGACAGTCTGCATGCACTTTTGTCATTTCAACAACCTCCACCCCAACCCGAACTTTGTGCTCAATGGCAATCGCATCCCTAAAGTTGAACACACAAAACTCCTGGGTCTAACTCTAGACCCCAAGCTTACCTACAAGCAACATATCACCAACCTTAAACTAAAATGCAACAGCTCCTTCAACTTCTCCGACTCCTCTCCAACACCACTTGGGGTGCGAGCCGCTATGTTCTCCTCAAAAATTTCAGGCTCACCATTCGTGCCAAGCTTGACTACGGCAATATTGTCTACTGTGTCGCTCACAAATCATACCTCAACCACATCAACACCATCCAAAATGAAGCCCCCAGGCTTTGTCTAGGTGCTTACAGGACCTCCCCAATCACCAGCCTTCATGTTAAAGCCAACAACTCCCCTCTCTACCCCCTTTTTACTTAGATGTAGAAAGCTTAGCCTCTCCTATGCTTTTAGAGTCCTCACCAACACACAGAACCCTGTTTACAACCTCATTAGGCACCCCAATTTCTCCACTCTCTTTGATAGGACTAAAACCCTATCCCCTTCCTTTAGCTTGCGCATTAAATCAGATCTCTTACATCTCGGCATCAAACCCACCACTCTCGGCACCTTCTCCTGGCCCACTTTTCCTCCTTGGGCCACCCCCTCCATTCTGTCCACCTGGGCCTCTTCACTCATCACAAAACTCAAACCCACCCTAACCTCTTCATCAATCTCCACAACCAAATCAAAGACCAACTCTCAAATTACACCTCCATCTATACTGATGGCTTCAAGAAAGGCAACAAGACAGCTGCTGCTGCCGTCATCCAAGACATTACCCTCAGTAGCAGACTTCCTTACTACTCATCTATCTTTTCAGCCGAGGCTAAGGCCATTATCCTTGCCCTCAACTTTATTGATACTCTCCGCTCAGCCACTTTGCCATTTTCTCCGACTCAAAGGCTGTTCTTACTTCTTTACTCAATCTTAAATGGGATAACCTCACATGCCACCTCCTCCTCCGAAACTCCTTTTTCCCACCCTCTGCAGGAAAAGTAATATTTTCTTCTGGATACCCAGCTATGTTGACATCCCAGGTAATGACAAGGCTGATGCAGCCGCTAAGCTTGCCCTCAACATCCTCCCTGCCCCTTTCCCCAAAACCCTCTCTGACATCAAACCGCTTATCGCTTCCCTTGTTCACGACCGCTGGCAAACCTCATGAAACTCCCAAATTGATAACAAACTCCATGTCATCCAGCCCACAATTCCGATCAAATCCACCATCAACAACCTCTCTCGTATCGACAACGTTCATATTACCCGTCATAGAATTGATCACACCCACCTCACTCACTCCCACCTCCTTATTGGCTCTCCCAACCCCTCTGCAACAATTGCCATTGCACCCTCACAATCCATCACGTTCTCCTTGCTTGCCCCCTGTACAATCTTCCTAGAGCTTCCATCGCTCCCCACAACTCAATTGCTGAGTTCTTCCAGAAAAACCCTCCGGATAAAATTATCTCCTTCCTTTATCATGCCTCCCTCTACAACCATATTTAATTCTCCTCTTCCACCCCTCTCTAATTTGTTTTTGTTTCAACCATGCACCTCCCCTCTCAATCACAGCTTTCTGACCTTTTGTTCTTGAATTTCTCTCATTCTCCCCCCAGTTTCCTTTCCTTCCTACCTCTAGAATGATCTGACCTCTCAGGCACAAGTTGACCTTCGTTGTCGTGGTGCCGTTAAGCACTCATCAAACAAACAAACAAACAAACAAACAAACAAACTAATAATATGTAATCACTAAAAGCAATGCAAAATACGGTTACTACAAATTTCTTCAGTCTTTTCTTCAGTTATTTCATTTTGCTGCTGATTCCTGTTGTCTGCCTGTGTCATATATGATAAAGTACGATGCCCACGGTATACAATTAAACTGTAACTATTAAAAACGAACCGTTCTACGACACTAAATAATGATCAACATCATGTATACCAGTCAATCCTCCTTGATGAGTGTTTCATTGGAATAAATCTAAAGATGTTAAACAATGATCGTAGCTGACCTGCCTGTTGTAAACCATGTAAGACTTCGGGAGTTGTTAAAAGCTTTTGAGATCTCCATTTTACATATGATTACTGGCGCACTTAAGTGTAGAAACGCAAAGCAAAACCTTTTATGCATGTTAAGAAACGTGTTTTTAACTTGCACTTAATTATTGAACAACATCTCCTTCTAGAGGCATAGAACCGGGAGCCAGTGGGACCAAGGCACCCTCAATAATTCTATTGAGCCAGTTACCATTTTGGCCCCCAATAATGAAGGTCTTACAAATTGATTTTAAAGAGTCAGATTCCATTCATATTTCTTGTTATTCCAAAGGGATAATTTTCGTAGAATTTCCTTCATTTTCGTAAAATTTGCTTCAATTTTCGAGAAATTTCAGTATTTTCGGAAAACGTTCTTCAATTTTTGGAATATTTTTGAAAAATTTCCGGAAATGTAGCCAATGTTTTTGAAAATTTCCAATAATTGTACGAAATTATCATATTTTCAGCAATTTGTTTTAACTAATCGCGGGCCAGTGGGGCCAAGCCACCCTCAATAACTCTATTGTGGCCAGTTACCATTTTGGCCTTCCAAATAATGGAGTTCTTACAAATTGATTTTGAAGAGTCAGATTCCATTCACATCTTTTTTATTCCAAAGGGATAATTTTCCTGAATTTCTTTCAATTTTGGAAAATGTTCTTCAATTTGTGGAATATTTTCAGAACATTTGCCAGAAATGTAGTCATTTTTTCAAAATTTCAAATTATTTTACGAAATTATTAAATTTTCAGCAAATTTGTCTAAATGTCAAATTAACAAAACTGATAAGACTTAATTGTGATTCATGTTTTACATAGATTGACATCACATTACAGTGCAGAAAGGCATGTCATTTATCCCTGGCGACTTGTTTTATGCATAATACAAATATCGATTTCAATGCCCTGGGTATGCAACTGTATACCCAGGAAATAAAAGTATATACTTGATGCTGAAGTTTTGAAGTGTGAATCAAAAATAGCTCTTTATCTTAGTAACTGTGCAGCACTGTATGTTAATGACCATGCGCGGGATTTGCCTACTGAAAGTGGGGAGGGGGAACAAAGTCAGAAGTGAGGGGAAAATCACAAAATCATGCTAAGATGCAAACAATCACCCTACAATAGATACAATTTCGGGAAATAGTGGGGGAGGGGAGCAAGTGCCCCCTTTCCCCCATGTTAATAAGATTCGGTGTGGAAACAAAAAACTTGCTTCTGAAGCACGTCATTATATCTGAAAAGTGGAACAAAATAATTAACACGTTATTATTTGGTTGTATTACATGTTCTTGTTAACGTAAGTTAGATACAACACTGGGCCCTTCATAAATGTACAATGTTTGAACAATTATGATTACATGATTATGCAACGTTCGCATCTTTTATTGAATTAAATATAAATGAAACGGGTATGATATACAATAAATTTCTGATTTAATTTCTCTTAAGATGACCTTGGGCAAAGAATATGATTCAAGGTTGCAATTTGAAGAACAACATAAGATAAATGATTGAGGAGGAATATTTCAGAAGATTCGTATCTTAGGTTGAAAGAATTAGCCTTACTGTAAATGGTTATATTTGTATAATAGTAAAATGATAAAAATTGTTACACTACAAATGATTCCATGATGTTATGCAGAAATCTTGTCTTTGGGAAATAATCAATAATTAAGTAAATGATAAATATCGTGCAGAGTTTAAGACAGTATGTAATATGGGAAAGAATGCAGACATCATACATGTCATATCATATTCAACATGTATTTAGGAGATATGTAATTAACTTCCCTGTGCTATATTCCTTCTTTCTGATGGCATACATGCACGGTTCAAACAATGATATTTACCTATTTTGAATATTTGTAAGATATTTCACCACGGTGAGTAGCGGGTGAACCTTGTAAGGAAAAGTACCCAATATCTGTAACGATTTGGCAAACAGAGAGATATCAATGGAAATATTAACTTTACTCTAACGGTGTCACTCAGATATTCTGATGCGTGACCTTTAATTGCAAAAGACATTTCTGTTAGTTTGTTGTAGAATAACAACATTCTACTTTATTTGCACAAAAATATTTGTATCTGCCACCTACAGAGGTATTTCTCTGTAAATTTGATCAAATCTACTATTCAAAGCCTTTGTCTGTAATCATTTAATACATCAAGCTATTAAGTTATCTAAATTGTACGTACAAAACATTTGGTGGTGCAATTCCTTAAGGCTTCGAATAATAGTAATAATATTATTAATAATAATAATAATAATAATAATAATAATAATAATAATAATAATAATAATAATAATAATAATAATAATAATAATAATAATAATAATAATAATAATAATAATGATAATAATAATAATAATAATAATAATAATAATAATAATAATAATAATAATAATAATAATAATAATAATAATAATAATAATAATAATAATAATAATAATAATAATGATAATGATAATAATAATAATAATAATAATAATGATGATGATAATGATAATGATAACAATGATAATATTAATAATAATAATAATAATAATAATAATGATGATGATAATAATAATAATAATAATAATAATAATAATAATAATAATAATAATAATAATAATAATAATAATAATAATAATAATAATAATAATAATAATAATAATAATAATAATAATAATAATAATAATAATAATAATAATAATAATAATAATAATAATAATAATAATAATAATAATAATAATAATAATAATAATAATAATAATAATAATAATAATAATAATAATAATAATAATAATAATAATAATAATAATAATAATAATAATAATAATAATAATAATAATAATAATAATAATAATAATAATAATAATAATAATAATAATAATAATAATAATAATAATAATAATAATAATAATAATAATAATAATAATAATAATAATAATAATAATAATAATAATAATAATAATAATAATAATAATAATAATAATAATAATAATAATAATAATAATAATAATAATAATAATAATAATAATAATAATAATAATAATAATAATAATAATAATAATAATAATAATAATAATAATAATAATAATAATAATAATAATAATAATAATAATAATAATAATAATAATAATAATAATAATAATAATAATAATAATAATAATAATAATAATAATAATAATAATAATAATAATAATAATAATAATAATAATGATAATAATGATAATAATGATAATAATGATAATAATAATAAAACCTCACATCACAGAAAGATCTTTCATCCAACTTGTTTATAATTTTTGGCCATAAATGATCGTGGCATATTTTTCATCACGGTTTCTAATTACGATATTGGTTCTGAAATTAAACCATCGCTAGAAGTCGTGGATCAAAACCTTTTCTCATTTATGTTTTACAGGGAAAAAAAAGTTGCTTTCTTTATTTCACCCTTTATTTTGTAGGAATATTTTAAATTTTCATTTTCAAGAGAGCGAGAAATTAGAAGGGAAATTTGAGGAGAGACATTGGTTCCAGTCGTAAATATTCTTTTACTAAAATTAGGGCTCTTCTTTCAATTTGCAAAAAAGCAATCGAAAAGTTGTCGGATTTTTGGTTAAGAAACAGGAGCTTCTGATTTTTAGATGGCGCACGTTCATATAATATTTGCCTTATCTCTTTTTATTCATGTAACTGCAAAAGAGATTGGTTGTACTTAATCACGAACAAATCACATATTTAGAATTGTGCAAACAAATTGATTTGATTTTTTTCAGATTAGAACTAAGATCAAATTTAAGACCAAAATTATGCAACAGATTCACCCGAGAAATATCTTGTTTAACACGACCAGTCATTACAAATCATTAAAATACCCAACGGCTTGCCAATAAGAATGATAACAACTTACTGTTTGACGGACATAACCTTTGAAGCCATATCTAAAACAATCCAGTCACGCATCAATTTACATTTGCCACGAAATTTGTGCTCCTTAAAGAAATGTTATTATAGAGGACTATTACAGAAATAAAACTTTAAAAACTGAATAAAAGATCAACATGGATTTTACACCAATTTGTTTCTTTAATATATATATATATATATATATATATATATATATATATATATATATATATATATATATATATATATATATATATATATATATATATATATATATATATATATATATATATATATATATATATATATATATATATATATATATATATATATATATATATATATATATATATATATACATAAATATATATTTTTATATATATATATATATATATATATATATATATATATATATATATATACATAAATATATATTTATATATATATATATATATATATATATAAATATATATTTATATATATATATATATATATATATATATATATATATATATATATATATATAAATATATATTTATATATATATATATATATATATATATATATATATATATATATATATATATACATAAATATATATTTATATATATATATATATATATATATATATATATATATATATATATATATATATATACATAAATATATATTTATATATATATATATATACATAAATATATATATATATATATATATTTATATATATATATATATATATATATATATATATATATATATATATATATATATATATATATATATATATATATATATATATATATATATATATATATATATATATATATATATATATATATATATATATATATATATATATATATATATATTTATACATATATTTATGTATATATATATATATTTAAAAGTATAATTGGTCCGTATGACAGGCTTCATTAAAAATCGTTTTATTGGGGAAAATTTTCGTTTTATTCTCGATCTCGTTGACTACTATTCGAGCCTTGATGAAAAGGGTATTATGCTTTTAGTTGATTTTGAAAAAAGTTTCGACAGAGTGGAGTGGGATTTTATTTTCGAGTGCCTAATTTATTTTTTTTGATTCTAGAGAAAGCTTTAGTCAGTGGATTTAGACTTTTTTATTCCGATAACATTGTCTGTGTTATAAATAATGGTTACTCATCTGCTACTTTTAAGATTACAAGGGGTGTCCATCATCCCCTGAGTCCTTATATTGTCCTTATATGTGCCGAGGTTTGAGCGCTAATCATAAATTGTAATCCTGTAATTAAAGGGATTTCTATTTTTGGTACCAATGTCAAAATAATGCAGTACGCGGATGATACAACTTTTTTCCTTGACTGTAGCTTTGAGTCACTCTCTGAAATCGTTAATATTTTTCATATTTTTGAAATTTCTTCAGGTGTCAAGGTAAATTTTGATAAGTCGACGTTGTCTCCTCTGTGTGCGTCAGATCAGAATATTTCAAATTTTCCGCATCTGTATGGTTTGCACTGGCAGACCGGACAACATGTCTTCTTACAGTTTTGGGAATTACTTTTTCTCGTGATAAAGATCAGCTATCTAGGTTAAGCTTAACTCCCAAGCTTTCTCGTTTAAAACGTTTGCTTCATGCAAACGTTTGATACAGCGTAACCTTACCCCAATTGCGAAGATAACTATTGTTTGAGTCTTGCACTCTCTCAACTCGATTTTTTATTCCAGGTTTTGCCCGATCCTCCGCAGTCTTTTTAAAATCAGCTCGGAAAACCGGATAAGGTTAAACGTAGTGTTATTATCAAACATTTTAGTAGTGGTGATCTCAGTGCTATTCATCTGCCTAGTTTTCTGTAAAGCTTGAAGTGTTCTTGGGTTAAATGGTTTCTCGGTAACTCAGATTCTTACTGGAAGATGTTCTTTCATTATCATCTAAGCCCTTTTGGCAAAGCCTTACTCTTTCAATGTAATTACAACATTAATGACATTTTATCGATAACGAGTTTATCATGAATGTTTGCAAAGCCTGGTCAAGGTGTACTTTCAGTGATGTTTCTATATCAGTAGGCCTAATCAAGTTATTTGGAATAACTTTTTTATCAAAATTGATAGCAAAACTGTTTTCTATAAAGCGTGGTATGAGAAAGGTCTGGTTGTCATAAAGGATCTTTATGATATAAATAATAAGCCTTTGTCTTTCACTTGTTTTAAAAGTAAGTTTAACATTCGGAACTGCCCTTTTACTAGTTATAATAGAATATTGTCTGCCATTCTAAAACGTTGGAAACGCATTTTTAATTGTGTTAACGTTGAACTTGTAGAACCTTTAAAACAATTCAATATTGTTTGTGATATTTCTTCCCCCTCTCGTTATATCTATAAGCGGCTGGTCCAGAGAATAGCAGGCCTGCCCACCTGCATTAAGAAATGAAATACCTATTGTACTTTTAGAGACGCTCAGTGGCGCCTGGTCTTCCAAATTCATTCCATTCTTTAAGGGATTGTAAAACTCGATACTTTCAGTATCAGTTTATTCATAGAATTATTGGTACTAATCATATGTTGTCTAAGATGCAGTTAAGAAAACAATCCTCGTTGTACTTTTTGTAATACTTATAATGAAACCCTTGAACATTTGTTCTGGGAGTGCAATATCATTTCAAATTTTATTTTGGACGTCGAGCAGAAGGTCTTCAGTTCTCAATTTGTCCTTTCTAAAAAAGAAGAGTTTTTTGGTTACAAGTTGTACTTAAAACATCCTTACATTTTTCTTATTTTTCATATGAAATATTTTATTCACCAAAAGAAAATGTGTGATACTAAGCCAAGTGTTAATTTTTGTATAAGTTCAAGTATCTCCTCGTGGTGGAAAGATTTATATGCCAAAGCAAGGTTACCGCAACAATAGCTGTTGGAAAATTGAAAAGTGCTTTTCTGCACTGTGGCTTTCTGTTTACCTAAGTGTATTGTTACTGTATATATTACGTGCAAGCAGAGTGAAATGATTGTATGTTTTCTTGTAATATTGTTTAAATGTACGGTAGCTCTGAGGAACGCGACAATGCGACTAATCATCTGTGAACATTTTATGCTGTATACATTTGGTATTACTGTATTCACTATTATGTAATAGTACTCATGTGTTTTTGTTTTGATGAGAGCGTTTAATAAATAATAGTAAAAAAAGATATATACATATATACACATACACACACACACACACACATATATATATATATATATATATATATATATATATATATATATATTTATATATATATATATATATATATATAACACACATATATATATATATATATATATATATATATATATATATATATTTATTTATATATATATATATATATATATATATATATATATATATATATATATATATATATATATATATATATATATATATATATATATATATATATATATATATATATATATATATATATATATATATATATATATATATATATATATATATATATATATATATATATATATATATATATATATATATATATATATATATATATATATATATATATATATATATATGGTAATCATTCTATAGTTCGGACATACTGCAAATTTTTGACACAGTGCATGTTTTTCATGTCATTATTTTTAGCAAACAGACAATCCCTAAGATGTTCACAAAGTATTAATCGGAATACGAAATTACTTTTAAAAGTAGTCCAGGTTCAAAGAGCCACTCTGATAAGTCACTGGCGCTTGTTCTGCAAATACGCACACTGATCCAAACTAGTCGCATAAAATCTGGGTTGTTTGTAATGTCAAATTTATGACATGCAAAAGGTCGCTTCCGTCCAGTCGCCATTACATTGTTGGAGCAGCAATTAATTACAATCTGGCTGAAACTCAAAACACGAGCAATTGCTAAGAATTAAGCGTTGTACTTTAAAAGTAAGAGGGCAATACTTTTCTTATTTTATGAGTAGTGGTGCTGATTTTTTGAGGTTACGGTAATCAGATAATGAATAAGTGTCTTCAAGATGGATGGAAATGTTTGATAAAATACAGCACTGGTAGAGTTCGGTGGATTGAAAGAAACAGTGTTAATAATTGCCGAATGTTGAAGCGAACTGGTGAACAGTGGTTTTAATTAAGTATATTAAAGGGTTTGTTTTTCTGTCTGACTGGCCAACTGGTAAATCGTCATGATCATACTCTTTGGAAAATCTACATTGTGGTTGTGTATGTTTGGATAGTTACTTTTAAACAAGGCAAATGAATTTCCATTTACACCCATGACATACTCTTTGAAAAGACTACTTAGATTTAATGTGTAATACATTTTATTGATGACTTCACAAAATTCATTCAGATCAGTTCCAAACTGTTATACGAATACGTTTACTCCTAACCTCACATCACACAACATGTGCAGGCACGATGCCAGGATTTTTCATGAAAGCGAGGGGCGCGGGGGCGTTTGTACAATATAATTTTCCAATTTCACATGCATTATAGGGAGGTATGTGAGATTTGTGTATGCTGACGGTTTGTAGGGGTGCGAACGCACCCGTCGCACAACCAACTTATCCCCTCCTATACGGGCTTAGTTTGCAACCTTCTTAATATTCACCAATAGATTTTCTTCCGCTACACATATCTATACATTTTGTTTAGATGTACAATATTACTTATGACTTACCTCGACAAATTGAGTCTTTAACGCGGATACGTTCTTTGTAAGTTGTTTTCTTTAGCTCATTAATACTATGCTTTCAGTATACTCAACGTAAGACCACGTATGTTTGTATTGTTTATATTTTGCTATAGTTGCATATATTTATTTCAGATGGCCTATATTATTTAGGCTAACATCGTCTGTGCTTATATCATTATATCTCATTCCGAAAAACATTCTAATAACTGTTACTATCCCCTTTATTTCTATATTCATCCTCATTACTACGAGGTCCCTTTCATCTGTATTACGCATGACATTAGCGAATACTATTACAACATGACATGAACATGTATGGGTTTGTAATTCTATTTTTGCAGTTAGTGAAGATATTCAAGCCTAAGTTCTTTGAGCAAATTAGGAACTGAATTCCCACTTCAGTTGAGCTTTTTTGAACAACCTTTTTATAAGTCGTTAATAGACTTAATTCTCTCTCTTTTTGTTGGTGATATATAGTTTCTAACTTGCTAAGTTTCAAAACACTTTAACGCTTGTATCCATGACAGCAAAAGTGCTTGAAATTCTCAAATCAGCCAAGATTAATTCATTTTGCCTAAAGCTAAGTGCGCATACACATCGAACAACTCATATCAAACCTTCTTCATTCGTTCGACGAAATGGCAAGATTTTATTAAGTTGTTTGATTAAAATGATCTTTTTTACATGAGAGAATGTGCAATCTATGTTCATGGTTGTGTATAGCAGCTCGGTAAAAGATTCGATCGCCATAATACAATTTTACGTTTTGCAAAATTTTAAATGAGATTATAGATATTGAAAAATCTGAATATACGCATATCAGGAAAGAGCTGATGCTAAATACACACTTCTGAGGATATTATAATTACGATTGTGTAGCATTCTTTCTTTAATCAATCATTTTAATCTGAATAGAACAAATATTAAAAGGGTATTAGAATTGTTGATGATAAGTGGTATTGCTATTTAATGGGAAAAGGAAATATCGTCAGCCTAACTGACGTTGATCCAAATGTCAGATGTAAATAAAATTAAAAAATATGAAAAAAGCATCGAATAGTGCTCGTTATTGGGTGATTCACGGTCACGTAAAGCAGAAAAACATAAATATTGACTCTTCCCAACGAGGAGATGAAACACAACAGACATCCTTTTTCCTTCTTCAGAAATACTTTATTCAAAACTTACAGTGGTACGATATCTTCAAACAACTAACACCAAAAGAAACATACATAAGTAGCAAACTATTACGTTTTAGTCATGACAATCATCTTTCTTTAACTTAGCAGCTAAATCAACATGACGTAAAGTCCTGGAGGGGAATTCATCCATGATACGCCTATCCTGTCTCAACGTAAATTCAGTTTCTTGCCTTAAAAAGCCGTAGTGAATACTGTACGCGCTTCAGTTGTCCTATGCATTTTCCAATTACCCTTCACTGCATGGAAAGCTTCACTTTTCTAAAACAAATATGATTCATAAGAATAAAAGAGGCTGCTTTGCATGCCTAAAACAGACAAATATATTGCATATATTGTAGGTGTCGTATTTCGTATATCGTATCGAATTGCACTATGGTGATTACAAAAAATATAGGGAAAAAGCTCTAACGGAAATGTGAGACGTAAAACAGAAATTGGCATGTGCATTTATTCCAAGCAGAAATTTTGAGCAGAAACACTTAAATCTTTTTATTGATCTTGGGCGCGAGAGTAGTAGATGGATTTAGATTACTTGCCGTAAGGGATGAGTATATAGAATTACAGTGGAAAACAATAAAATGCAAATAATGATCAAGGATGGCTGTAGGGCGCATGCACTGGATTCAGCGCGTCGATCGTTCGAACTACAAAAAAAGAAAGCCTCCGAAGGGTGAGTCACGATTAGAAGGCGTTGATTATTTATTTGTTGTGTCCAGATTTTCTCCCAATTAATTTTCGGAGTATGACAAAAAGCGAAGTGTGGTTTTTCGAGATTTCATACCAATATGCCGGATCGACATGTTTGAATTATTGGTTGCGTTCTGATAATGAATATTAACGTGAGAGGACAAATACGAATAGATGATGCTCGTTCGTTGAAACCGTATATAGTCACTTCTTAAAGTAAAACCAGGGGCTTAAATTGAGTGTTTCTGGAGAATGATAAAAGCGGGAATAACAATTAGTAGGGGCGTGTATTCCGAATGTACGAAATTAAGCCAATGACATGAATATACCACAATTTAATCATAGTTTCTATAGGCTTACACATAGACATCAAAATACATTCTTTTATGTTGCAGTGTCGTGATTATTTGAATTTGACTAGAATAAGAGATAGACCTATGCATTACGAATTCATCAATGAAATGGAATAGAGATTCCGGTGTTCTTCCTCATGCCTGCATGCCCTTGTGAACTTGTCGTTTTGACCTTGCTTTTCTTGCAGGGACGGACATTTCCACGATCATCAAAATGGTCCATGAATTGCTTGCTTCTTTAATGTATATTTTCTCATATCTAGAAATACACACACAAGTATATGATGTCACTAAATAGCGGCGGTTCAACTGTTATTAATGAGCATGGGCTTAGTCAGAGCGGAAGCTGGAGAAGTAGCAGCCCCAACTCCTTTGCATATAATTTTTTGTTCCATCAAAACATTGAAACACGTTGAGTAATTGAGTCCATAAATCTTAGCGGTGTGTCATCCATATGTGTCAAAATTTGTTGAGGTCTATAGACTTAATGGACTTTTTGAAGAGGTCGGATCCACTTCTTTCAAACTTTGGGCAACGTCCCTGGTAACGAATTCACATATATTACGCATATATGAAAACCAAGACATGTTTAAATTCAAATTCAAATTAAATTCTACAAATTTAGATAGGATATGATATTCAGTGTTCCTTTTTTGGTTTCCCAAAATTGCATTTAGTGTTAACCATTACACTCGATCCCTAAACATTTACATCTCAGGGAGAATTCTTTATCTGCTGATAATGAATACAATATATTTTATATTGAAAATACAATAGTAACTTAAAGAACAATTTCCGATGTTTAAAAGGTAATTATAAAACGATTCTCTACTAACTTCTTTTTATTGTATTACAAAAATATATTTGATTACTTAATCTACAAATTCAAACAACTGAATGAAGACCGAAATCGTGCTTTACTTATGCACAAGTGCATTTTGCATTCAAGCTTCTGCATTCCGACTCATTCCTATTCCTGCAGCGCTAATGAATACTATCAAGTACTCGCTAAAGGAAAATGTATTATTTAAATAAGCCATTTACACCTATAAAACATGAACACTTGCATTGCTATTTGTGATATGCATCACTACCTCATTGACATTCCTATACATTTCGTACTAGAATACTAACCATCATGAACAAAATGGTTAGTTTTAATTCCAGTTAATTGAAATCGTATATATTGAACTTTCTGAATGATGTATTGATTTATCATTAAGAACGCATCTCTGTCTACCATTTTTTTCTTTCAATTAATTTTCATATTTCCCTCCATCTTATTTACTTGCCACTTTTATCTCCGGGATGGAGCCGAAGGCGAGGCAAAATCGTAAGAAGGTTAATGGAAATATTAAGGTCTTTCAAGTGTGAACAAGTGAAAGACACACTTTGATTGGCTGACAGTGATAGTGCATAGCCCTTTTGCCTTAATATCTGCCTCTTGAGAAAGGGGATGGAAATAAAGAACCAACTGCACTTGAAGAGAATTCACCCCTCGGGGAGTAATAAGTGGTAAATTCTCCGGGCGTTCGATAAAACTAGACCATGGAGAGTTTCTTTGTAAGAAGCAATACGAGATAAATTAAAGCAATTTTGAACGCTCCTTAAGGCTGGTTGCGAAGGAGGGATCATTTGCACTATCAGATGAACCTCTGCGTACGAATCGATGGTTTCAGGCACAATCGTATTCGGAGGACTTGGCCGTGAGCCGAAATGAAGAATATAAGACGATGGCTAAACCATGTAAGCGTCAAGGAGAAACTTGTTTTGACTAAATCTTACCCTGATAATTTAGTTTCGGAAGTAGTAGACAGATAGAGACTGAGCCTTATCTTCGACATTTTGGGAATTAAATCGAATTGAATCATATTAAATCTCTATCGAGGAAAGAGGACAAATGAACTTGATTCATGTTACATAACATACAATATACAGTGTATGCTATATAACATACATACAGTATGCCGTATGTTTTGGTGACATCTGCCACACATTTATGAAATAACACAATGTAAGTAACTGTTTACAGCGGAACCAGTTAACATTAAATATATGATAAATGGCAGGGATGGACAGGGATTTTAAATGGCACTTTGCATTTCAGTAACATCCGTCCGTAACATTTAGGCCTAGCTGAGAACGTAATGAATCTGTAAAATATCTTATAGAAGTTCAATTTTAATCGTTCATGAATGGAGCCGAAATGGTGTAGCTTAACAGAAACCAGCGTGATGATAGAACCAGCAGCCGTGCGACAGTTTGCTCGTTGTAAGTTTGAAATATATATAAATTTCTTCCAAATTTGGCAACCCAAAACCATCCCAAAATTGACTGGCCATACTCCACCTGATGTGTGCCTAAAGTGCCTAATGCTGATTCTACCGAACTGAAAGATAAAGAAAGTAATAGTCAATAGGATTAAACAAAAGCTGCAATAGAACGAAATTTATTCAAATCAATCTTATTTATATATATTTTACACTTTTTTAATTTGTCTCTATTTAGTAGCCAGTGATCTAGTTTTTGATGCAAATAGATATAGGCTATTGCAATTTCTTTACATAAAACTAGTCCCGGAATTTCACACCGTTCATTTGGAAAAAGTGAAGTTTCACTCATTCTGTCATTGCGAAAAACCAATAAAAAAATATATATATCTGTTTGTGGTAGATACTTAAACCGGGAAGCTACATGCCGAAGTTAGCGTAAAACGACGTTATGAATAATATCTTGGTAAATTGTCATACATGATACAAATCATATGTGAGTGATGTTTATCTAAAATGTGATGATGCTGAAAACATGATTGCAAAAATGCTTCTTCAATCATGGATTGATACATCACCAAATGACTACAACAACTGATGAAATAGAAATTTGTCGAACGCCAAAAGGAGTAAGAGACTAACTCATTCAACTAGTTTGTCAAATTATCAAGTTACTGTATGACGTTCCACGTTAGCGTCTCTCCTGATCTGTTGACATCTCAAAATACAGAAGATTATCATGTTGTCTTCAAGTTATGACGTTCCACGTTAGTGTTTCTCTTGATATCTCAAAGTACAGAGTCTGAAAGAGAGTTGCCAACCAGGTCATGATTTGGTCAAAATCCTTCTTGAAAGTCGCGGCAAAGAATCTGACTATGAACCTCCAGCTGCTAGAGAATTCGGCGCTCTTCCACTAAAAATGAAAGGCGATGGGGCTTTATGCGTTGGCCAATTTGTTGCCTCGGCATGAGCAGGGTCGAGCACTTACATGTGTAACAATTTAAATGTAGTCTCGGCATGTAACATAAGAGGTTAACTATGACGTTAGGGTTAACAGGTTTAAAAAGAAATATAAAAAAAGTGTTGAGAAAATTGAGATGATAGGTCTTTACTGCTGAATATTCCTACACACTAGTAATTTAACACGATACTAGAAGGTAATTTGCCGGACTTGTGGAAGCCTTGAAAATTACCCACTCCCGCGGGGTAGTAGCCTGACAGCATTTAAGAATTAAACCGGAAAAGCAAAAGCTGTTTTATACGAACATGATGATTTATTAAATTGCAAAATGGACCTGTCAACACGATGAATTTCACCTGTCCACAGACTGACAGAATACTCTGCGATTTTGCCTAACGTCCATATCACATCCTAAAGTCAGTGGTGCGATTCCTTAAACATTGGAGGAGGATGGGGAAATCCGGATAGTGGTGTAGCCAGCCATACAGGCTTTATATAAGGCTTCATTTTTAGGGGGGACATATGTATATTCGTCCCTTTCCCAATAAAATTATTGGAGGACGTCCCCGGGATCACCGCCTATATCTAAAGTTCACCCCCTGTCTACTCAAATACAACCTGACCCCAAATCATTATGGCCCCGGCAGGGGTGTAGCCAGCCTTTTAGATTGGGAAAGGGGTGAGATCGCAAAACAAAGTAGCGCATTTGTTTTCTCCCAAATTGTGTCAAAATGGTGATTTCTGAACTGTTCGGGCTACATTTAACTAAAGAGCATTTATTTTATACTTTCTAATTGTAAACCGAACAACTGTAGTTAGATCAATAAGGCCGACCACCTTTTTTATTAAGGTTTTTATTCTTAATTTCTCATTGGGTTTTTCAGACATCAGATGACATTAAGACCTAGTTTTTTTGGCCAATATAATCCAGGTAGGCACAATTACTTGAAGTATCCTTAAATTCTAAAACCTAGTAAATCAAGTTTTGCCATTATAACTTGACAGATAGTCGAAATGAAACTAACTGAAGGTAAGATTTCGTAGTTACAATATCACTTAATAGCCCCATGATATACAAAACTTACATTATAAAGATAAAGCTGAAAGCGTTTAAGTTGGAAGTTGACACGATTTGATTTCTGAGAGATCTACGAACTCACGTTTTCAATATTCGGCTTTGAAGTTGAACAAATTTGTCAAATTTCACAAAGCATAAGATAAGTGATCTAGATAATGTGGGTAAATTGAAAAAAGAAGTTATCTAAATGAGGCGAAAATCTGCTTTCTTAGAAGCTTTAGTGGTTTACGGATTAGCAAAATGGTTTTGCAAAAGAGACACGATTGTGGGTCAGCTGTTTATCAATCTCTACTTTGATCAAACTCCGAATGTCAATGTCTCTCAGACTGCTTTAAAATTTCAATTAAGGAAATCAGGTCCGTTATTCACCTTCACTATAGAGGGAAAGGACAGTTGGTAAAGCAAGTGCGAGGATTTCCTGAGCTCAGCGTTTGATCAAAGATGTACTTCGAATCAAGTATTGCAAGGCACAAATCATTCAATGCAGGGTACACAAAGCTATTCAAAACTTAGGTAATTAATTAGTAAAACTCCCGCCTGAAAAGATATACATGTGAGTTTGGGGCGGAGCCGTGAGGCGGTTCAGGAATTGCAGCCCGAGTGCATATAGGAGGTACACTGTGCTCCGGGAAGCCTCTCCAAATGTTATCACCCGCATTTTAGCAACACACATTAATCAGTTAATGACCCTTTGGGCAGTCTGGTAGGAGAGACAGAAATTCTCAGAGGCAGATTCTGTCACTGAAATAATCGTCACAAACAATTGAGTGCCGAAGGCTTTGCCTATGGCCAGATGACAGGAGATTTTTAAGTTTTGTTATGGGGGAGGGGGTGGGGGTAAGACTTCACCCCACTCTATAATTCTGCACTGTTCCTGGCATGAAAATATGAAGCGTCGAAATATTGTGATACTCTTGATAGAATATGACAATCTTATTGCAGTTAAACAATAGTCATGCAGCTAAAATCTTAATGATGTATATAACATAAAACAAATAAGAATCTTTTTAGATATGTTTCTTTGATGAGGGCTTAACGGGACCACGACAGAGAGGGTCAAATTGTGTCTGAGAGGTTAAATCATTCCAGAAGTACTAGGAAGAAAAGAAAATATGTGGAGATTGAGAGAAATACAGGAACTAAACGCCAGAAAACTGGGATCGAGAGAGGAAGTGCATGGGTGAAAAAAGGGGCAAACGTAGAGGGAGGTGGTGGGAAAGGACTAAATATGGTTGTTAAGGGAAGCATGTTGAAGGAAGGATATAATTTTATCCGGAGGGTTTTTCTGGAAGAGCTCGGCTATTGAATTGTGGGGAGCAAGGGAATCTCTGAGAAGGTTGTACTGGGGGCAAGCAAGGAGGACATGGTGGACTGTGAGGGTGCAATGGCAATTGTTGAAGATGGGTGGGGGACCAATGAGGTGGGAGTGAGTGAGGTGGGTGTGACCTATTCTAAGGCGGGTAATGTGAACGTTGTCGACATGGGAGAGGTTAGATATTTCATACTTTCTTTCGTTTCAATCGGTTGGTTGCCTGGGTTGACGTCACTTTGACAGCCCATGTCATGTGTGGAAGGGTGTGTGGGGGCGCAAGCAAGGAACAGACATAGACAGCTTACTTCTAAAGTGAGAATTTAGCGTGATGTTTCTGCAATTGATTCAATTTGCGTTAGAGCAAATTTATCAGAAATCAAATTGAAAAAGAATGCATGCATAGAAATAATACAACTTAGAAATAATATCACTATCAGATACAAACATGTGATTTATGAAAACGGAAAATGCAAATACACAGATTTATAAAAATTTCATATTTTTAATTTCTCTCTTCTGTATATACATACATATATAAATCATCTTCAAGACTTTTGGCAATTGTCAAATAGTAACAGACGGAAATAGAAACTAAAGCATGATATGATATTCGAATTTTACTGCTTTCAAAACATACCGTTTCTTACATACACCTGGACACCTTGAAATGCTTGGATCTATGGTCTACAATTTGGTTAAAACATTGACCTTGGGAGGAGGGGGTATGCAGTAACCCTTATTGGGAATCTGCCTCAGTCTTCAACTGCCCCTCCCCCTGTCCCCCATGGATGAGAATTAAGACCTGATATTGAGCATAGTTAAGAAGATTGATATGAAGAAATACTACACTTCCCCTAATTAAGCATTTATAACATAGATATATCCATTTCAGAAACCTGTGTATTCTTTTTCGTCAAGAGGATTCAATGCGATCTGACTATACCCTTTTCATCTGGACAAGAAATATTCAACCAACAGGAAAATTATAAGATTTCACATAGTCTGAAGCAATTTGCATCTATCTCCATCATATGTTAACATTTCATTCTTCAATGAGAAATGTCAAGAAGAGGCCATCTTTAGATCTTCATCAGTGAATGGGCTCAAGCTATATTGTGTTCTAACAAGTCGGCAAAATTTTACATATCATCTAAACAATGTAAAAATTGCAAACTTGTCAGAGGTACGTGGACAGTTAGACACAACATGAATTACATAATCATTAAATATGATAGAAATAGCCACATCTCCCATTAAAATCTGTCATATTGACTGCACTAAAGCTCTTTTAAGTGCCAGGTCCCGAAGTTCAAATTTGTGATGGGGTGATCAGACTTCTCATATAATGACACTTTCTATTCTTGTAACCTTTGTATTTTGATAATCTGTCACAAGTCATAACTCAAAACTAAAACTATTTTCAAAATTCAAAACTGTGATCTGCTCAGATTTTAATACTTTTTAAAATTGCTAAATGTCCATAGACCTTAAAGGACAAATATAATCAACATAAAGATTATCTCATGCATTAGAATAACTGACATTTAGGAATGAAATTCAAAGACTTGCATTACAATTTTCAGTTGTCTGCTCTTTCATACATCACAAATTTCCAAATTCATGACAAGTAAAAGCTTGAACATGTATATATGATATCTTCAAAATACAGCTCATAATAATCTTTTACATTACTATTGCACACACACACACACATATATAATATATATATATATATATATATATATATATATATATATATATATATATATATATATATATATATATATATATATATATATATATATATATATATATATATATATATATATATATATATATATATATATATATATATATATATATATATATATATATATATATATATATATATATATATATATATATATATATATATATATATATATATATATATATATATATATATATATATATATATATATATATATATATATATATATATATACACACCTTATAGGCAATAGAGATGGGGAATGGTCTGGGGCCTTTTGAGGTCTTAAATCCTGTCTGTATGTATAGTCATTTTTAATTAAGTTACTTTAAACAAACATTTCTTGCAAATCTCATCCATGAAAATTGTTGATGAAAATCTGAAAAAGTTGTAGAATTTCATGTGATTATATCCAGAGGTAGCAATCAATACTTTACAACTGTTCTGTTAAAATCATGTGCAAACCCCAGCTGCTCCTGGGCCACAAAGAGAGCAGATTGAAATTGATTGTGCCCCTAATCACAACTGCAGGCACCGATGGGTCTTACAATAATATTATAACTTCAACAATCATGATTTCTGCCACCTGCTGATGAAAAGGAAATTTCCAAAAAAAATATTCTTTGATATTTTTTTAAATCCCCAAAAGAAGGTGAATTACAGTATTTGTCATATTTGCAAAACAAGACCATTTCAAACAAACTTACATAAAAAATTATTTGTACCCCAAAGCCTGCCTAACATTCATTAAAAGCAAACATAATAATGAAGATGGAGTTTGCTGTTCCTACATTGTCCTGACATTTTTTGGTATGTTTATTAAAAATAGACCCATGTAAGACACACTTCTCCTCAACTTGAACAGACCACAAACCTAACTTATACAACACTTTTGCTACACAAAATAAAACCAAATTTAAATCAAATGGAACCATTTGCATTGTCAGATTTTGCAGTTATCTTGAAATTAAATTCAAGTAATTTAACATTCATTTAATGCATATCCAGATTCATCCCAATGAAAACGTACACCCAATATAACGTAAGCAGGAAAACCCATGATGCAGGTTTATCTCATACACAAATTGCATAGCAGTATCATGTTCACCTAAGCTTATTCATAAACACACTTCTCAAGCTAAACAAAAACAGTCTTTATGGTTAATGTACTTCCCTAAGCAGTTTATCTAATTATTTCTCCAAGAGCTGCTCCAACAAATGGTGACATTCCTAGTACTAGTCATCACAATACGATCACTCACCTACAACACACATGATAAAAGATATAAATAATCTCATTTAATATGTGCGGCTTCATTTGCAATTTCCTCAGGCTTATAATTACCCATCGACCTCCTAATAAAGGAATGAAGAACAAAACATATGTTGCACCAAATTTGATTTAACCCGAGGAAAACGTGCAATTACTTGAGTATTAACCAAAATTAATTAATGTAGTGGCATGCATTGAAGGAGCATGACCTGGTTGTAGTTGTCATATAGATAATGTTGAAGAAGCACTGGACAAAGAACTGAGGGCCCAATTTTTCTGAGTCTCAGAAATATTATGTCTCCAATTTTGCCACAACTGATGGGGTTGGTATATCTATTCACTGAATGTTAAAGAGATTGAAAATTTGATTCAAGTCCATCATTTGACTTACTTTCATAACCTTAACCAATGTTATGTTTGATGGGGGCTTAACGGCATCATGACAGCGAGGGTCAAATTGTGCCTGAGAGGTTACATCATTCCAGAGGTAGGAAGAAAAGAAAATAGGGGGAGATCGAGAGAAACACAGGAACTAAAAGCCAGAAAGCTGAGATCGATACAGGAAGTGCATGGGTGAAAAAAGGGGCCAAAGTAGAGGGAGGGGGTGGGAGAGGAATAAATATGGTTGTAGAGGGAAGCATGATGAAGGAAGGAGATAATTTTATCCGAAGGGTTATTCTGAAAGAGCTTGGCTATTGAGTTGTGGGGAGTAAGGGAAGCTATGGGAAGGTTGTACAGGGGGCAAGCAAGGAGGACATGGTGGACTGTGAGGGTGCAATGGCAATTGCTGCAGAGGGGTGGGGGGAGCCAATAAGGGGCGGGAGTGAGCAAGGTGGGTGTGACCTATTCTAAAGCAGGTAATGTCGACGTTGTCAGCATGGGAGAGATTGTGGATGGTGGGTTTTGATTGGAATGGTGGGCTGGATTGACCGACAACCTATACATACATAAACAAATGAAATCGGTGGTAACATCCATTGTCCAAAAGCACCTTTACACTTGCAAATAAGAAACAAATGCAAGCTTACAAATAAACTGTACTTAATTGCAGATAAAGCAGAACAACACTTAAACACCATTCAATGCCTCAGGAGTAAAAGTGTCTATGATTACTATGCTTGCATTTGGGCTTACATAAATGCAAAAAAAAAGAATTTGTAATTCCTAAAAAATTAATTGAAGCTACATTTCCAGATTGAATAATAAGGCAGGTTTACTGCAATGAGATACAGGTACAAAGCTTACTGCAACTTCAATGCATGTGATTTTTAATTGGCTTCTCAAATCAAACAACTGTAAGATGCCAAATGATTTACGGACCGTGTTACCTACAGACCTGCATATTTGTAGTTCATCATGCTTAGGGTCTGTCAATAAATTCCCTCCGAGTCATATTACAGCTAGTAAAACAGTAGCAGTAATCAGAAGTAATGAATAATCACATAAGCTTTGCTAGCATCAATTATTACACCACCCACTTCACAATGAGGTAATTTGGTACTTGACTCAATGAAGACAGTGACAGTGTGTCATTCCTGCACAGATCCTGAATGCTTTCAAAACATTGTCTTGGAAATTCCCCCACCCCTTCTCCCTTTTCCCCCTTTCTCTGTGTTATGGGTCCTAAATAAAGCTTTCTGCTATTTCAATCTATCAATAAACCTTTGAGAAAAATAAAAAGCAATAAGAAACTTGAAAAGGAATCATTTCAAATTTATTATAAACATCTTGTACTATTTTACATTTTTACATGATTAAAATATATTTTACCAAATGACTTCGGCTTTTTTTTCTAAACAATTTTTAAATAATTAGAAACATAAACTTTACCACAACAATCTTTGCTGTTTTGCTAACAGAAATTGCTTAGATTCAATAAGAGATCACCTGAAGAGCTATAATGTACAAGAAACTATTCACCAGAAAATGCAAAGCCCAAAGACTTTTACTGATAACACTGCATGAAAGACTCACACCCATGATATCATTGCAAATAAAGCTACCTAAGAGAACTTACAAAAGGAAAAAACATTTTCTTTATATAATTATGTGGTTATGAAAATATACCCACAAATTCTCTTATAGACATCTTATGTGATTTGAATCAAAATGCTCTTCTGATGTATGAAAACCAATCCATTCCAATGAAGATATTTTATATGGTCAAAATATTAGTATGGTAGGTTTCACAATTCTGTTTGATGGTCCTTTGCACCAAAGAAGCAGCAAATCTGCCAGGTGCTGTTTGCTTACTTGACTTACATAGAGACTGATTCAACCAACTAATGTTGCAGCAAAGCAGAATGGCAAGAAATCATTCACCTCCAGGCACAAAACTAATTAAATCAACACTGAATACTGTTGGCAGTCAATAATTACAGTAACTTCCTTTGCCTTTGGAAGCGCCACAAATAGTTCTGCTAATCTGGAAAGTTTTCATCTGAAGGTTGTATGATTTTGTGGTCACAATTTGAACGGCAAGAGTACTAAGCTTGGCTTGAATTTCGTATCCAAATTAATCCAACCACAGGTTAGCCAACTGCTAACTTGTGTGTAGTCAGATTTTTAAGGGTTTGGTGACATGCCCAGCATTTGGACATGCTTGTGGCCATCTAAGTTTATTTAAATGATCTGTTTAAACAGAGCCAATTTCAATATGAAATAGTCTATTAAGAGACGATGAAGGAATGCTAATCTTCTGTGACTAATTCTACTCTGGAAACTTGCAAGCCATTTGCATCATACTAAGTGTTCTTTATCCTTATACTGCTCCTTACATTCATAACATTTTTATAATCATGCTGACTATTACTTGATAAGTCAAAAACTTGGAACTAAGTGGGGATGAGTTTGCAAGATTCCTAGCACAGTTTGAGGTCTTATGCGAAAAAGTTCTCTTAATTCCTTCTTTAAAAACTATACTGCAGAACATTCAAAAACTGGTTTTCCCATAAAGTGGACTAGAAAACTGCTATTGAAAAATAAGATAAATGTTCATAAAATGGAAGAACGTTTGATGCATTATCGAAAGGTACATATTTCTTCATGGCTATACTACTCATTTTTTTCTATCACTTCAGAATTACATTGTCCCACTCACTTAAATCCTTTAAGTTTGTAATAATGATGTGTTTGTTAATTCCTTTTCATTTGTCCTTTCACTGATTAGTAAGTGTTCCCTATGAATAAATATTAAAATTCATGTTATGCTAAAAGACAAAACAATTTCCCTTTAATTGATTTAGCACTAGCAAAATGACTAATACTAACGTAAAATCATCCTGGCTTTCATGATTAATAAAATAGCATTCTAAAAATGTTAAATTGCTAATACTTTTCTGAAGAATTCTGAAAATAACTCATTGTGTTACTGGAACAACGTGATGGCTGAAATTCACTTTCATAGTGACCATTTGACAATCATCCTCCACATCTCTCACAGATTTCTTCATCAATATGTGGTCATTTGGATGAACTATCTAAAATCAAATACAAAATAAGGGCAAGAATAAGGAGACCAATGACAATGGTCATGATGATGCAACACTGCTTCCGCCTTGCCTTTTTCTAGGAAAAGAAAATGAAACAATGAGAGACTGTGGTTATTTGTTTTGGTTAAAATATTCTTGTATAAGAAAAAATCAAAAGGAAAATTAAGGTTAATCATCAGCAGTCCCTGTACCTTTTCATAAAGAGTCTGTAACATTCCAATACCAAAATGCCTCAGTGGCAGACTTCAACTCAATTACATTGCTTAAACTGAAATATTCTGTCTTCATGTAATTTTCATTTTTTGATATTACCTATCATACTTTTCAGGCAGAAACCTGCTGATGCATCACCAATTGACCTTCTCACAAACTCCCCATTACCCATAATCTGAAACAAACCCTTGCAAACGGATGCTGAAGAAAAAGCAATTCCAAAGTCTATAAGACATTGCACATTTGTCTTTGAGCATTTGCAATTTAAATCTTTGTTCTGCTGTTCGCAAAAGGCCACCTTCAAGGTAAACTCGCATCTTCATGTATATAATACTTTAGAGTATGTTCCCTACGTGCGTGGACATCTCTTATTTAACAAAAAAACAAAAGAAATATGAGAAACACAGAAAAACCAGCAGCTGCTGAAAGGAAATCTAGACCATGGATGGAGTTGTTTACCTTTCAGCAAAAGAAAAAACTAAATATGTCACTTGCGCAAAAATTTCTTGAAAACACTTGAGCTTTCAAATTAAATCATCTGCATCTCGTACTACTAAATTGAAAGCAACAAATGTAAGCAGTTCTACTCCCTCGGAGCAACAAACCAGCAACAGTTTGACATTACTTATGACATTTGCTGTTGTGAGAGCTCTTGTTATGACTCAAAACACGAATGCATAGCAGTAAAATGTTGGGTTTTACTCTCTGAAAAGTAAATGGTTTTTGTGTAGCTCTTATGACTTGGGAACAGAATGATGCAATTTAAGTAAAGTTAAACAATTATGACAGGAAAGGAAAATCCAACATGTCCTGTGAAAGTGGAATAAAAGAATAAAAACATTCCTGTACTGTAAGTCTGTAAGTATAAGACATACTTTTGTAGATCTTTTCCATGCTATGTATAATTTTTGATAATAAGGGAAGGAATTTGAAGGGAAGATTATTTGTTTATTACTATGTTATACAATGAAGAGTAGCACTGAATATTTAGTAGGAAGATGCAGAACTAACAGTACAACAAATACCTCAAATGGCATTTTATTTCAGGTTTGATACTGTACATGAAACTCCTGTCCTTAACCTTCAGCTGTCTTTAAAAAAAAAAATAGTCTGAAAATGCAGCTATGCAATGCAAAAAATGTGAAGTCCTGCATCCCAAAGAATCTGTTGCCTCATCTAACAGTGGAGAACCAGTACTCATGATAATGTATAGCAAAGTACATACATCCCAGAATCATGAATGTTCAAAGTAAATGGAGCCTGTAAGTATCACTGCAGGCCCTGGTAGGTAGGTAGAATGGGTATTTTACATCCCTTTCTCAAGAGCTACAGTTATATAGAAATGTTTGCGCACATTTGATAAACCAGTTGTGAAGCTTTGGTGAATGGAGACCCACAGGGAATCAAACCAGGACCTTTAGCTTGCCAAAATGTTGATATGACTGCTAGACCATGGATGTCTTGTTTGGGTCCTGTTTTGTGCCCTAGTTGTCACAATTAAGACCCACTATTACATTTGCAACAGCAAAATATAAGCACTGGCTTCTACCAGAGAGCTGTATTAAATCCTCTTTAGTATATCTTTAAATTTTACAGCTAAACACTGCACCCACTTAAACATTTCGCATTTCAGGTTTACACAGACGTTGTACATTCCTCAAGAATATTTCCCTGAAGGATTAGTTCAGTAGTCACACATATTCATGACCATGATAAAGGACAAAGCGACAAACAGAATTATAAAGAAATTATAATGATATCTTATTCTGTTCAGGAGATATTAAATTTTGTATTAAAATTGTTAACAGGTTTGCATACCAACCACTAATCTACTAGTGACATCATACCCTCCCTCACTTCAATGAATGAATTCTAACTTTTTAAAGGATTAGTTCAGTGGTCAAGCAAGTCTATCTTACATGAAAGAGGACTTCAAAAGAAACAAAATGGTGAAGAAAACATTCAAAAATCTTTTTCTGTTAAGGACTTATTTAAATTTTTAGTTATATGTTAAATGTGTGGAAACAACTGAAAACAGATTAGTTGTGATACCACATTCTCCTTAACTAGTCTCTTCAGGCCTCCTGACCCATAAGGCTGCAGTTAAGTTTATAAGTTTATTACACTTATATGGCGCATTATCTAAATAACTTATTCTAATGCCCCTTACAAAATATGCATATAAAGAAAATAAATACAAAAGTGTAAATAAGATAAGCATGAAATATAGAGAAAACGAAGAACAAAAACATTATGAAGAGGACTTGAAAGCACAATTAAATAAGTGAGTCTTAAGCAAGGTGTGGAATTGTTTAAGAGATTGAGCAGATTTGATTGAAAGAGGTAAGTCATTCCAAAGTTTTAAGCCAAATATTTGCGGAGAGCGATCGCCATATGTAAGTTTACTTTTTGGAACATAAAGGATGAGGTGGTTTTGAGAGCGAAGGCAGTAACTAGTTTGTTTATAATGAAACATTTCGGTCAGATATAACAGGGCCATGTTATGAAGGGATTAAAAAATGAGTATTAAAATTTTAAATTTAATTGTATATGAGACAGGTAGCCAATAAAGATTTTGCAGTAGATAAAGTGATGGAATGAAACGGTTGCTTCTTGTGACGAGCCTTGCAGCATAATTCTGAACACGCTGCAACTTTTTCACTGTAACACCTGGCACCCCTGCAAGGAGGACATTGCAATAATCTATGCAGTTACATGTATGCACAAGTACATTTACAAATGATATTGCAGAGCTTCTGTCCATAAACTTCATGCACCTTCTGATTTTAAATAAATGGTAAAATACAGTTTTGCATTTGTGATTGACATGGTCAGCCATTGTCATACCTTGATCTAACCAAGCGCCCAGATATTTGACAGTGAAAGATAATTTCACACTGTCGTTACCAATAGCAATACTGCCAATATTTAATTTTGTTAGTTGGTAATTGGATCCAAAAATATTGACTTTACCTTTTGAATCGTTCATTTTTAGTTTGTTGTAAATCATCCAATCTTTCACTACTTTCAAACAACCTTCAATTTCAGCTATGACTGAGATCACATTTGATGGATCATTAGCATTGAACAACATGTATACGCTGTGGTCATCAGCATAACCATGAATACTGGGAGAAACGGCTATTAAAGCATTAAAAAGAGAGGATGCATACCATGTGAATAAAAATGGTCCACAACAAGAGCCCTGAGGCACACCAAATTCTACATCAAATGCCCTTGATTCAGCATTGCTGATAAGGATTTTTTGTTTCCTTTGAACTAAGTAGGATTCAAACCAATCTTAGATGGTTCCATCAATGCCAAAACGCTTATTTAAGATTTTGAGAAGCATACCATGATCAATTGTGTCGAATGCCGCACTTAGAATGACACATTTTTGTTTGTCTAGTTGCAGCAGTATGTCTGACTAAATTTTAGCTAAAGCAGTTTCTGTGCTATGGAATGGGCAAAACCCTGATTGCACTCTCTCCACTGGACTCTGTTATTTGCAACTTGTCTGGCTTCTGTCCACGAGCTCCATCTCATCACATTCCTCTCCTTCTCAACTGTCCTTCTCCAGGTCATTCTAGGATGACCAACTTCCATTTCCCCTCTGGTTAATGGTGTTACTATCAATAGTGGTAAGGATATGGCTGAGGTTTTGAATGACTACTTTGAGTCTGTTTTTACTATGGAGTGACCCCTGCTAATGATGTTGTAGATGATCTTAGTGTGCACTCTCCAGTATCCATTAAGAATATTGATTTTTCAGTTGATGTTGTGTATAAGAAGTTAAAGGGTTTGAATTCAAATAAAGCACCACTTTAATGGGGTGACTAACCCATCTTAGCCTGTAATCTTGTTATGGTATGTTATGTTTCCACGTCATAGCTGTCACACAGTGCTTAAGTGTTCATGCGCATCACATGACTAATCCACCTCCACCTTCTTCTTTTTACTTCAGTGCTGATTTTGTCATGTTTAGTGATTCTCAGTATTTCATCATTAGATATTACATATGGCCATCTGATCTTCAAAATTCTCCTGTAACATTTGAACATGAATGTATCCAGCTTTTTATTATCTGCTACATTACCTCTCCATGTCTCGCAACCAAACAAGAGTAGACTTAACAAGAGAGTTAAACAATCACATTTTTGTATATATTGAGAAAGTGCTTGAGTTCCATATCTTATTTAATTTCATAAATGCTACTCTGGCTTTAGTGATTCTGTTTTGGATATCTTCCATGCCACCACCTTGTAAGCTTACTGTTGCACCAAGGTATCTGAACTTGTTTACTTCATTTACTTGTTGGTTGTCGATATAAACTTTGTTTGCACATTTGCTGCTACTTTCATGAGCTCTGTCTTATCCTTATCAATTCTTAGCCCAGTTTGTGCAGCATACTGATTGATCCTGGTCACTTTGGTTTGCATGTATTGATATGTATATGAAAGAAAGTAAAGCAATATCATCAGCAAAATCTAAGTCCTCAAGGGTTGACATGAACTTCCATCTAATTCCATTCCTGTTATTATCAGATATTTTCCTCATCACCCAGTCTACCACCATTAGAAAAAGGAAGCCTGACATTAAATCACCTTGCTTTACACCACTTTTGACTTGAAACCATTCAGATTCCACATCGTCATCTACAACTGCACATTCATTGTCTTCATATAACGCTTTAATCAAACATATTATCTTTTGTGGAATACCATAGGCTGCCATTATTTTCCAGAGGCTTTCTCTGTGCACTGAGTCAAATGCCTTCTCGAAGTCAACAAAGGCGATATATATGGTTGACTGCTATTCAACCACCTGTTCTAGAATGTTGCGCAGGATGAAAATTTGCTCGGTGGTACTCCTTCCTCTTCTAATTCCAGCCTATTCATCTCTCATCTTACTGTCAACACCGTAATTCTGTTGATTTAAACTCTTCCAAATATTTTGCTTGGTATGGATGTTAAGGTTATTCCATGCCAGTTATCGCATACAGTAGTATTGCCTTTCTTAGGTATTTTTGTTATCAGTCCTTGCTTCGATGATTTTGGTATAACTTCCTTTTCCTATACAATTCTGAACAGATCTTCAAGCCATAATACTGATGTTCATTTATCAGCTTTGAACAACTCAGCAGTTATATCATCCTTGCCTGCAGCTTTGTTATTCTTTAGCTTCATCAATGCCTCCTTTATTTCACTTCTTGTTATATATAACTGGTACTGATCTCATCTATTTCAGGGTCAAATGTTATGTTAGGAACTCGAAAAACAGGATCTGGTCTATTCAGTATCTCCTCGAAATGCTCTTTTTTTCTTTTTTATCCATTAATAGATTCCCGTCCTTGTTTCTTATTATAGCGCTCCCAACCTTGGTCCTTTCATTACAAATTGTTTTGGTTATCTTGTAAAGCTTTCTCATTCTGCCATTACTAGCTGCTTCCTCTGCAGATGTAGCATGGTTGTCAACCCACTTTCTTTTATCTCTCCTTAAGCTTTTCTTCACATCTTTGTCTTTTTCAGCATACTTAGCTCTCATAATATTTTAATTCTTATTGACTAGGCATTCTCAATCTTAACCTTTAGCTGTTTTCTCTCCTCAACATATTTCCAACTTTCTCTGCTGATCAATGATTTTGGCCCTTCTTTTTGTACCCTAGGACCTTTTAAGCAGCCCTATTGTATACCTCTTCAAATGTCTGCCACTTACTCTCAACTTCTTTAATGTTATCAGGTACTTCAGTCTCACCACAGCAGTCTTGTAAAACTTCATATCTATTTTGTAGTTAATCTAAAACTCTTCTCTGATTGCTTGCTGTAACTTGATGGTATCATACTTGGGTGACATGTCTTTGTTATCGGTTTCCTTTCAATTTCAATCGGATCCTGGTCCGTATCAAGTGGTGATCACTTGAAATGTCAGCCCCTCTCATCACTCTTATGTCTAATATGGAGGTTCTGTGTTGCTTTGTTACAAGCACATGATCAATTTGGTTCTTTGTCCTCCCTCCTGGGAAAGTCCAGGTCTGTTTATGAATGATTTTATGTGGAAGAATTGTGCCAGTCACCAATAAATTGTTGATACCACAGAAGTCCAAAAGCCTTTCACCAATAGCATTCCTTTCACCAATGCCATGCCTTCCAATAAAATTATCATAATCATCATTATTACATCCTACTTTGGCAATCAAGTCGCCCATTATGATTAATGGGTAATGCTTGGGAACTCCATTTACCAGGGCTTGTAACTGATCATAAAAAGCTTCCTTGTCTTCATCAGTTGCACCATTTGTTGGCACATAAACTTGAATGATTGACAATTTAATATACTTTGAGAAAAACCTTGTGTAAATCAACTTCTCATTTATAGGTTTCCATTCTAATAGTGTCTGTTCAGCTTTCTTTGATAACATGAATGTAACTCCCTGATAATGCATTTCATCATCTCTGTCTGAAAATAAAATACTTTCGCCAGTAGTCAGCTTGACTTTACCAAAGCCCGTCCACCTACATTCACTTATACCAAGAATGTCAATATTATACTGCTCCATCTCTTTGACGTATATCACATTCTCAGACTCTTGAAATTCTTTATGTATTCTATCATATTTTTTCTTGCGATTTTCATTGGATATGTCAGGAAAGGAGAAAACGGACTTATTTAAGGGTACCGTACTCAATTTATTATTGTACCACTTTGCAGGAGCAGTTTCTTCCTAATAAGCGCCCATGCTTGGAAGTCGCATACTGTGCGAATTCGGCGAAACAAAGGAATACCACAAATCTTTTCTCCCTGTATTAAGAGGGATTTGGGATAGCATACAAAAAAAATATGGAACATAAATACATAAAACGGTGGTGGTGGTGGTGGTGGTGGTGGCGGTGGTGGTGATGATGATGATGATGATGATGATAATAATAATAATGATAATAATAATAATGATAATAATAATGATAAATAATAATAATAATAATAATAATAATAGTAATAATAATAATAATAATAATAATAATAATAATAATAATAATAATAATAATGCAAGGATTTTATATAGCACCCTATACAAGTATATTCAAAAGTGCTTTACAAACAAACATCAGAGCTTAGCATAGAAGAGAGTTGCCAATATGGCACATCCTCCATCCATTAGCTATAAGCTGCAGCATGGGCTGCAGTAGTATAATGGGAAGTGAATAAACAGCACATTTTCACGCTTTTCTTCTCGAATAGCACTCAGAGAACCAGGCAGGGTGTGACTGTCCTATCATCGGGACCGACTGTTTAATGTCCCCTCCGAAGGACGGCAAGCGCCATTCAACCATTGCCACTGTTTTCAACACTTAAATGGGGGGAGCAGGAGCTACAAACAATGTAATTCCGCTTTGATGTTCGGCATATCTGTCTGCATACACTGTGAAAAAACGGATTAGACTGACTGAAGCTTGAACCCGGTACCCCCTCAGCATCTCAGTTATGCGCTATACCAACTGAGCTACCTCCTCCCACCTGTTATCAACTGGTAAGGAAGTGAGAATGAGCTTGCTTGACCACTGAACTAATCATTTAAGCTATTTTAAATTATCTTTCTCACTGGTGGTAAATAACACTAATTACTTCACTAGACCCATGACTTGTCCTTCTCCTTAAAAATTTGTTCCAGCAGATCATAACCACAAACTTACTGTAGCAAATAGTGAGACCACTTTATCTTGATTAAAATAACCACACAATAAGGACTTCATCCATTGCTAATATGATACTCAGCACTAACTTCCACAACAACTAAGGTTTTCAAAATAAAGAAAATAAAGAAGAAAAATCTGACCCGACCTGGTTATTTATCAGGTCGGGTCTGACTGTTTGAAACTCTAAGGAGCAGAACAACTAATGACCCTGTTTGAACACTCCTTGACATATACAATGAAGATCATCACAAAATGTCAGAAAAATTATCATTTTCATTCACAAATACTTTGAAAGTATATGAGGATTTTCTGTCACACTAGTTTAAATTCTGTCATTTCTATGCAAATCTGATTCTAAATATGAATGTTTCCTTAACAGATTAACACTTTCTTCACGATTTTTAAAACTTGGTAAAAGGGCCTTCATCTCTGCTGCACCATCTCTCTGGAACAATCTACCATTTTCAATTCGCAACGCACCATCTGTTAATTCTTTCAAACGTCTTCTATAACTCATTTATTCATCAATTCATTTAATGTAATGCGTTATTGTTGTGATTTTGTTCAAGCGCTTTGAGGCCTTAGCAAAAAGCACTATATATATCTATGTTTATTATCATTATATTTTGGTCATATATTGAGGACAATGTCATATAATGGTCATATATTAACCCTTACTCTACCAGGGCTTTAAAAAAAGCGACCCCAATTTTCGTAACTTTTTTTTCATATGCATTTTTGACAACTTTCCTTTCATTTTCTTTCGTTACAAATTTGGTTGGAATAGATGCTAAGATATTCATCTTTTGAGTAATTAAAACCAATTTAGGAAATATTGAACAAAATTATGCAAATTAAGCAATTTTTGGCTAAATTTGGTCAACAAATGGTCAATCTTTGCAGAAGTATAACTTCTTGTCAGTATTGAAAACAGAGATTTGTGTTGCATATTTAGATTCTTTTTGAAATTTTCTTTCCAATGATACTAATCTATAATTTCTAGAAAGAAAGGAAAGATGAAAACACATCAAAAATGATAAAAGTCAAACGTCCCCTGAAAGCTGCAGCAGAAAAATAATTACGCAGTGGTCACAGCGAGACTCGAACCCGGAGCGCTTGCATGCTAGTCGCGTACATTTCCTCTGCACCGCGTGGTTCAAATTAGAGAGGTGTAATTTAATTCTTATAGGATAGGCTCTAAGTGGAAGGGGTATGCCTTTATTTATATATCAAATGAAAGGAAATTTCAAGCGCTTTTGAACGGCGGTTCAACAAAGCATGGGTGATGTACGGTTTAGGTTACACGATTTAAAAAAAAAAAGGAGTCAAAAATGGCAGAAATTCATGAAATTTTAAAGAAATTTCTCCAGAACAAAAGATTGCACGTAGGGATTATAAAAATTATACCAGAAACCAATACTATCATGTCTTAGGACTTGCATGTTTGATTTTGAAGCAAAAATGTGATCTTGAAGTTATTTAAGATGTAAAAGAGAAAAATAAAAGAATTGTAAATTTTTTAGCAATTATTGAGTATTACCCTTTTTCGATGGACTTTTGCTGAAAATTATGTAATATGACTCCTATGAAAAGTTTCATTTTATGAAAAAAATATCTGAGTACTTTAAAATGATACCAAGATTACTCTGTGGTAAAGTCCCGATTTTATTTTTAGAAACAGGTGGTTTGAAAACGGCAATACTATCGCCGCGTGGTAGAGTAAGGGTTAAAGGACAATGTCAAGGCTGCTGCGTCTGTTAACGAAGAGTTCTGTACTCCTGAAGGACTTTTGCTTTCATTCAGCTTAAATCAAGAGTTTATGTTCACTTCAATGACTTCTATTCTGTTCAGCTTAAATCAAGTCTATGTTCACTTCAATGACTTCTATTCTGTTCAGCTTAAATCAAGTCTATGTTCACTTCAATTACTTCTATTCTGTTCAGCTTAAATCAAGTCTATGTTCACTTCAATTACTTCTATTCTGTTCAGCTTAAATCAAGAGTTTATGTCCACTTTAATGACTTCTATTCTGTTCAGCTTAAATCAAGAGTTTATGTACACTTCAATGACTTCTATTCTGTTCAGCTTAAATCAAGACTTTATGTTCACTTCAATGACTTCTATTCTGTTCAGCTTAAATCAAGAGTTTATATTCACTTCAATGACTTCTATTCTGTTCAGCTTAAATCAAGTGTTTATGTTCACTTCAATGACTTCTATTATATTTATGCTGATTGATGAAGAACAATTCATATGGCACCCTTCTTCAAGTAATCATTTTGTTATGTGCTCCAGTATGAGTGCTCCAGTATAAAAGAGTAGCAAGGTAGAACAAATATGACAACAGTGATGAACAAAATACACTTTGCTCCTCATCCTTTTATTTTGTCATGTGACCATGCCTTAAAAACCACCTACGGCAATCAACTTTTTCCAATAATAGTAACATGCCCTTTTCCCAACATTAGGCTTCCTTGCTTCTTAAGGTTCACGGTTACACTCTGAACTTACCTGATAGTCCTTAGCTCGAAGAAGTTGTTGATTGGCGGATTCTACATTGTCCTCTGTCGTTTCAACATTTGCTTCTATGGAATCTGAGAAAAAAGACGAAAAGATAAAAACAATAAGGTACATACATTCGAAATCCATCTGAAAGGGCCAGTCACCATTGGGGACAATTAATAAAAAATGTTTCTGTCCTAAAAGTCAAAATATTTTCCTCTAATACAATCGATTTCATCAATAGAGAAACAAATCTGTGAAGAATTAAGGCAAATCTTTGATTTTTTTTTTTTTTTTTGTATCAATTTTCTTTTTATTATGAAATTATGCAGATTATTTAGAAATAAAGACTTAATCATACAGCCTAAATACATTTCTTAATAGTCCTGTACAGTATTCAATTATTACTTACTGGCATTAGTGTCAAAACAAGAATAATCTTAAGCAGCCCCCTGTTTGTGGTGTATAAGTTTCTAAAGCGAGGCCTGGTGGTGTCATGATATCAAAGTTGAGACATGGCTCAGATAAGGACAATGGTGAAAGCACATAAACGAAACAAATAGCCATGGGTCTAAGAACAACACAGAAAACGGCCAGACCATGGCCTACCGAAATTTTGCAAATCTTCATTGGTAATATATTGCCAATACATAATATTTGTAAAGATTATCTGAGCTAAAAATGTATGAATTTCTTATTTTTTTGGTGGACTGTGATTCAAAAACAAATTATACAAAATCTGCAAAAACCCTGAGTTATGATATCAAAGTTGGGGTATTGTTCAGATAAGGACACTGGTGAAAGCACATTGATGACAGGGCATGAATCTAAGAACAACACAGAAAACGTGTCAGACCATGGCCTACCCGTAAAATTTTGCAAATATTCATTGGCAATACATGCTTGTAAAGGATACCTACAAATGTATCAATTTCTTATATGTTGGACTGTACGTGTTTCAAGAACAAATCAACAAATTTACACAAAATCTGCAAAATCCAACAAGAGTATCAGCTTTTATACTACACTGAAATGTATCTCTACTTCAGATTATAAATTCAGGTATGCCTTGTATTCCCAAGCTCTCCAGTTAATTTACAATATCACAATATAGTTTAACCCTTGGGTGCTAACCTATTATTACATTTAAAATGCTTGAAAACCTCTAAATGTCAATGTAAAAAACACACCTTCAGGTCAAAGTTTCTCCTTAAGTCCTCAGATAAAGAAATACAATTCATTACGCTGACATATGTTTAGAATTATTCACACCTTGAAACAGAATTAGTACCTGGGTATGACTTTGAATATCTTGCCTTTGAAGATCTTGCCTTTAGTTTTCATGATAAACAACACTGGCAGGACACATTTGGGGATTAATACTCATTTTGTCACATGACTGAATGCCACATCTTGAGCAAAACAGTATAATAACTCATGCTGTATTTAAATGGCAGAAATATAAACACAATTAAGCCTGAGCTTCAGACCATTCTTAATGGTATTATGCATAGGAAGTTCTCCCTACTCCTCACTTTATCACTCCTCTTATGTACCAGAGAAAGAACAAAGCATAATCCCATTTTTTGGTAGTTTGACATTTGGATTTCCTCGCCGTTGTCGGACAGGGAGAAACAAGACACTAATGACATTCAAACCTGTCAGTCAACTTTCTACTTGAGTTCATTAACAATCAGAGTACATCTCTTGCCCTAAATTTAGCCGAGCAGCAGTGAGCATGAGGCAATGTATGCAACATTTTGCAGTCTTTTTTTGCTGTAAAACAAAGCTGCAAGGTGGAAGCAAGAATCAGAGGGAGTAATGACCTGACTTAAAAAATGGAATGTTTGAAAAGAGTGTTCTTTTTTACTATTTGTAAGGAGTTAATTCCTGAAATATCTTGCTGATGTTTATGAAGAATGAAAGGATAAGTTCATTGGTTAGAAATGTCTATCTTGTATGATAGATAGAAGACAAACAGACTCTAATAAAACTACTATCTTATTATCTTCTGTGCAGGAGATCAAGGGTGCCACCATGGGGGTGTAGGGAGGTACAGCATTCCCCCAGAAATGATCAACTGTCAGGAAAATCATGCCGTTTGTTGGGAAACTTTTCCCAGTTTGGGGGAAAATTCAACATACGATAATGTACGTGTCGTCGGGGGAGACGATCCATCCAGACTGTTGGGTACATTCTTGTTTGCCCCGTTTGTTGGAAAGAAATAAGCAGTATAGTTCTACAGTAAAACTCAATTTAATCAGAAATGAAAATTTTGCAGTGTGTTCTCACGGCTGGTTTGAACTTATGTCTCTCATTATTCTTATTTCTATATCATATGCATCTTTTGTCAAGATGATATTCTAATGGAGTGATCTACAATTTGATCATTTGTATTAGGGATAATGTTTCCATTTTATTCACATCATTCACAATTGGTTTTGGTTTCTTGAAACGCACTTTCTTAATATGAAGACATCAGTTACATTAGATAACTTTCTATGCAGCCATAACATGTACAAGAACAAGGACAGTGGCACATCTAACTGGGGCTAAAATTTTGCCAAAGCCATAAATTTAATTAAGTGAAACATCAAATGAGTCATAGAAAACAGCGATGTTGGCAATTTTTATTCATATCGACTGAATTATTGTTAATTTTGGATGGCAACTCTTCCAGTTTGCACCAAAAACCATCAATTTTGGACCAAACACCTTTAATTTTAGACTAAAAATCTTCAAGTTTGCTTTTTAAGACCTGCCCGGTCACATTCAATTCCAGTTTTGGCAGATTACAGCATTTTATCCATAGTGTGAAGGATAAGGTGACCTGCCATTCGTAAAGTTTTACAAGTCGATTATCCATTTGTCTGTATAGCTTTAAATATGATTACAATGAAGTTGGATGGTGCTCCGTTTGCCATTTCTGCCTCAGCACTTCCTGTGGTCCAAAGGGTGGATCTTGAAATGCATGGGATTAAAAAATCTTAAAGTGTGGACCAAAACTTGTGTATAATTATCCAGTTTTAAATAAAAATCTTCTTTATTAGACAAAAACATTTTGGGGAAATTTCATTCATTTTCAGGAAGCTTTCTTTAATTTATAAAATCATATTAAGCCCAACCCACTATGCATATTGACGAAATTCAGCGTTTTTACATCATGAACATGTACACACCAGCTAGCATCATAATTATACCACATACGAAACAAAACAGACATGTAGTTGTTAAAAAATGAAAATTTCAAGATTTTTACATTAAGCCCTACCTACACATTAATAAAACATCACCAGCAAAAACAATACGGTACATCTACAGACCATGAGCTATATGGGTACCAAATATGACATGAATCTGGCATATCGTTCTTGAGATATCGCATTTATGAGCTTGCCATCACAAACATACATACACACACATACAGGTTTGTGTATATGTACCGAGAACTTTGATAAAAAAAGATTCTCCTGAGGACCTGTTTCTCACGTGTTAAAAAACATTAGGTAAGTTTATCAGTTTTTGTTGGCAAAATATATATATACAGTATACATACTTTTCTATGTAACCAAAGGTGTAGGCACTTTTTCGGAAATTCAAGATGGTTGTGAGGACTTGACAAAAAATTTGTGTTACCCTCAATACACAAATGAGATTCTCTACTAACGAGGACCATCTTTAAATTAAGTGTGATGCCCCTTCTCATGTTTTTAATACGTTTGAATGTAAATTCTACCCAGGACCAGTGTTTGAGTCCTCGATCGTTGTCCAGGTCCTCGTGCAATTTGATGTGTTCACATGTTCAGGTCCTCGGTATGTAGGTTAAACCTACGCACATACATACATACACACATATGCGCCATCATGACCGCATGAGTTCCTGATGCTATTGCATTTGCTATCGCATCTGAACCAAAAATGACCATCTCAATTTTCTTGTGAAATTGTATACCTAGATTATCCTCACAAGTGTTGAACATGTGTAATTAATCACAACGGTTCTAAAATAAGCAAAACCTTTTAGAGCGCATTCGTACCTTCCTTAACCCCAACTTGTGACATGTTTATAACATGAACTCAATTACACCTCTGATTATGCCTCGCCACACACAACTAATCTGAGTGACAGATTGTTAGGCTCATTTAAGAGCAGCTTGTTGCATACTTTCCACTGTGTTGGTTTACCCGTCTTATACACTCTAGCCATTCTTTATGTGCATATAAACAAGTAGAAATCTTTTTATTCACCAGAAAGAGCTTGAAATTCTGCACATAATAGTCTCTAAATTATTAGTATTTTCTAAGTTTTAGCTAATCAAAGTTTGGAGAAGTTTTAATGTATGAAAAAAAGGTACTTCTTTAAATTTCTGTGCTAAATTTCAGTCCCTGTCATCAAACTGTTTTCTCCTGCTAAATTTTGAGATTGAGTCGGACAAGATTCATAACCTCTTAGTTATATTCAACTGCTCACATTCAACTAATAATGGTGGGGGATTGGATAACAATAACTTAACATAAGCAAACTAATAGGTTTTATTGATGTAATGTCACCAAATTTAAATAAAATTTGCATAATTGTATTATAATAAGGCCTGTTTTTGAGGAAACTTTTTTGATATTTTCATGGTTTCATTAAGAATTTGTGGCCCTTAGACCCCTCCAACCTGACACCCCCGATTTTCTCAAAATCAGGAGTAATCCACACCAATCAACCCGAGAGACTCTTCACAATTCATTGACTAGCAACCAGCTATTGTTACACCATACACAACACAGGGGTAATTTATACCTTCTTAACTGACAGCATCTTCAGTCTATTCACACTTCACTTGTTAGCAACCAGCTACTGTTACACTGTAAACAATAGGTTATTCATCTTGGGCTCAAGACGCATGACTGCTGTTCAGTGATGCGATTCAGATTAGTCCTTGGCAGAACCAAAATAAAAAATATATATCATATGCTTGGGAGGACTTTGTGCAAAACCCATGAACCCAAAACCCATGGACCATTCCTAGTAAGGATGGTTATTTCATCATGTATAGCCTATTTTTTCCATCTAAGCTTTAGTTGTTGATTCCTTTAAGTGAAACAAACTTCAATATAGAGTTTGGCTTGTAGTTACAAGATGCTAAATTCACCCCTCATTTACCACATGCTTCTTTGTTGTATCAAGATAGAGTTTCTGCCAGTTATACATACCTATCATATCTCCCTGCTCTGTTACCATGGCACCCAAATCTCTGTATATTTCATTGACATCAACCATAGCAGACTGCAAAGAAGAAACAGATCAATATTACATAATAAAAAGCTCTTCAGGGAAACCAATTTTGCGATAGTAATGTAGGCATTCGCCATAACTTCACTTTGCAACTACTTTACTTTAAAAGTATCCAAATTTAACTTTGCAATCATTTTGACACCCTATATTCAATGCTTGAGAAAAGTTTTCAAAAGTTCACAGAAAAAAAAATATGTTTGCAAACATAGCAAGCATTCCTCATAAACTCTCTTTGAAATTATCCAAATCATAATAAATTTTTGCAATCATTTTAACACTCACTAAAATGATAAGGGTTCTTATTGGTTGATAAAAGTTTAAGAAAATTCAAAGTTTCAAATTCAAAAATTATTTTTGCAATACCACTGTAAGCTCCCTCATGAAACTACTTGTCACTCACTCACTGTCCTCTTCGGGCCATGTGTCCCATAAGGCTGCAGTGTACTCTCTACAATGCATCCTGTCTCTGGCATCGTGTCTGGCTTCATTCCAGGAATTCCACCCTCGCTCCTCTCTTTCCTTCACTACCGTTCTTCTCCATGTCGTTCATGGACGTCCTACTTTCATTCTCCCTTCTGGCTTCCATGTCAATGCTGTCATGTAGTGGCTGTCCGCTTTCATTCTTACTACATGCCCAATCCACCTCCATCTTCTCATTTTGACTTCATTGCTAATTCTCTTTTGCTTGACAAATCTCAATAATTCATCATTTGAAACAACATATGGCCTTCTGATTTTCAAAATTCTTGTCATGCATTTCAACATGAAAGGTATCAAATTTCTTATTGGCAGTCTTATTTGTCTTCCACGTCTCACAACCGTATAAGAGAACTGACTTAGCAATAGAGTTGAATAATCTGATCTTTGTTTTGGCTGAATACATATTGGATCTCCATATCTTCTTTAATTTCATGAAAGATGTTCTTGCTTTAGAAATTCTATTAACAATATTTTCCCCACCACCACCTTGTATGCTTAGTTGCTCCTAGGTACTTGTATGTACCTCTTTCAGATGTTCATTATTAATTTGCACTTTGTCACAGCATCTACTATTTACTTTCATGAGTTCAGTCTTATTCTTAACCCAGTTTGTGCAGCATATTGGTTCAGCCTTGTTAGTTTTGTTTGCATATGTTGATTGGTAGAGGAGGTCAGAACAATGTCAACTGCAAAATCAAGGTCTTTTAAACTTGACATAAACCTCCATCTTATTCCATTACTATTGGCTTCAGTTGTCTTACACATCACCCAGTCCACTATCATTAGAAAAATAAAACCAGACATTACATCGCCTTGTTTGACTTCTGTCTTAACTTGAAACCATTCTGACACCACCCCATCATCTATTACAGCACATTCATTACCATCATAAAGTATTTTAACTACATGTATTTAATATTTAATCATCCTCATTACTTAAGAACAATCTTACAAGAAAATAGACAATTATGCTCCTACCAAAGAATTTTGAAAAAAAATTATTTCTTCACTTACAAAGGAAAAATAGAATCAGATACTCCATTAAATAATAGAAATAAAAAAATAAGCACCACAAGAAGACCTTAATCAAGTGACATCATGTGCCACTCTAGACTTAAGTGTGCATGTCAATCAGGTACACATTTGGAGCAAAACTTGAAATTCTATCATCTTTTTAATGACACGTTTCAAGTCAGCATAAACTGGCTCGAGGCATGCATGCAAATTGATCAAATCACATTTTTTTACTTTTCAAAAAGTTTGACTTGGGCAATCATCTGCCCAAGATGATAAAATATATTCCAATCAGAGAGCTGGAATTTGTAACTCCCTGCTGCAGAAGTGAGGATTAAATAAAGTACTCAGTAACTAACTGTAATTCAAACAACAAATGCTTTTCTCCCTACATTTATTCCAATGATTAAGTAACTTATGAATTGCAGCTATTTTATATAAAGAAGATAAATTTTTAAATAGGGGAAACAGACAGGAAAGAGATAATCCATGAAATTCAGATGAACAATTGTCCATGACTGAAGTCTTCCAAAATAGAAACAAATATTTCAAACTTCTTAACTGTATATCATGCATGGAATCAGAGCCATTGGATGTCAACTCTTAAAGAACAATCAGAAATAGAGAAAACTGATAATATGGCGACAACAAGTGAACACACAATTACAATGACGGGGTCGTCGCCTGCGTATTCGGTTATGTTAGTAACAATGCTATCACGAAACGCTAAATACGACCCGGACAAGAACACAGGTACGACGTACGGACAAACATAACATCGACAACCAAGTCAATGTCCACGGCCTTTGATAACCAGTTGTGGTGCACTGGCGTGTCTACCCAACCCAGGCTTGAACCCAGGGCCTCGTGGTCTGTAGACATGTATGATAACCGCTACACCACAGTTAGTAGACAATGGTATGGAATTGCCACTTTCATCTTATAAAAAAAAAAAAAAGAATACACATTCCTCTCTATCGTGTGTTTCTTTTATATCTTTATGTTTTGAAGCAATAAGGAGGAATGGCAACACCTTCATGTTAAAATTTACACCTCTAGCAACGAGCTCAAATGTCATTTGAATCTTCACAACAGTGTTACAGTGACCATATCATGTACAAGATAATAGCAAAAAATGTAAAAACTTATCGATGGGCAATTTGAGACGAGCAATTACAAATTGCCCAATACCAAGAGAATCAGTCTTGATTCATCCTTCTATCTACTGGTTGGCTTTTCCAATCACCAATCTTCCTCGTCAATGTAATTAGCAAAGTGTTAGATTTCTGGTCGAAGAAAGATTGCTACAAATAGAAATAGTGTGGCATTTCAAAAAGGTGTTCGGGGCAGATTGAATAAGTAATCTATCTGGATTCTATCCTCACTTACCTAGGAAAAGATTTCAAACATATAAGAGAAGGAATATGATCATTGCTGATCATTTACAGGGTCAGCAGCACAGGATTGTTAATTTGCTCAGGATTGTTGATCAATTCTCAGAGAGTATAATGTTACAAGGTTGTGCATAACCTATGCCATTTATTTTGTTGATTTTTAATCAGGTCTGTGAGATTCAAAGATTATTTCAAACCTACCAGTGGTGGCACCACAAAATGGGAGGGACATTGGGAAGAACTACCCGTACCTCCTACATCTTTTCCTCAGATTTAAAGGAACTGGAAAGGTGATCTTGGTGAGAAGTTAAGGGAAGAGTCCCCCAGTCCTCCCTGTGGTGTAGCTATTAAGGGACCTACACTAGGGATGTACCGGCTATCCAGTCCGACCGGACTATCCGGCCGAATAGTGACAAAAAATCCGGTTCCAGCTGGAATTGCACAAAATTCCGGCTGGATTATTATACAAATCTGGCTAGAACTATCTCTTAAGATGTTGGTAATAGTTTAAGATTAAGTAACATCTTTCCAAAAATTAACAAAGTTTATCAAAGTAAAGAAAGATACAGTTTAACATGATATTTTATTTAATAATAATATTCTGAAAAGTTTGAGCTGCCGTTAGAATAAATCAACCAAACCAACTATGTACTGTATGACCAAACTGATACAACTATTGTAATGAACTGAAGACTTTTCAACCATGACAACAAACAGTTTGTATAAAGTGGGAACATTTCTGGCAGTTTCTATCAGTGTAATACAAACACCTATGTTGATCCACAAAGGGGTAGGGATGTCACTGACCAAAAGGGGTATTTACAAGGCATCAAGGGCACTTTGATGGCAGGTGTGAGGGCACTTTGATGGCAGGTTTGAAGGCACTTGAAATGTAAATAAGGGAATAATCAATGTAACAAGTAGTATCCCTGCATCTTATCATATTGTCAGGGAAACTATAATCAGCATGAAAAGAAGGCAAAATAGTTATCAACAGTTTGTTTTTTAATGAATAAAATGTAGGGCTCTTAGTAAAAAGGGGGGGGGAGCAGGGTGGAGGCAATAAGGGGCACAGTGCAGCACCCCTCTGAAAAAGGAAAACTATAGGGCCTGTGACAAATTTGGGTAGTTAAATTTAACCGTAGACATTCCTTAATTTTATCATTGTTTAATGCCTCTATACTTTACCCCTTTTTGTAGGGTTTTGTCTTTTCTTCATCTTTTCATCTCTAATATATTGCCAAACATCTGAACTAATTATATAATGCAACATAAATTACATGTTGTCTCTTTTCAAATAGATAGAGCAGAAAAGTTTCCATCTAATAGGGTCAGTTACAGTACAATGAAATATTGTCTATTCATCTAAAAATACATTCTTTGATCAGCATAATAGTTGAAAAATTGAAATACATTCTTCATGACAAATCTAAACTTAAAACAACAGTATTGAATTTTTAGCACTATTATTAAGCATGTTGAAAAACCTATAATGTTGAAATCCATGTAATATAGCTGCATACATTTTCTTCCATTTCTAGAATGGTATACATGATGATGTTTTTATTCTAAGGAAAATATCTTTTACCAAATGATGTATAATCAATTGTAGTTTCTTTACAACCCACTAATTTGCTTTCTTTCTCAATATAAGAGCTTTTTCAAATGTGACATTTGCACAAACTTGACTGAGGTGTACACTAATTTCAAACAAACACATTTACATGTGTAAGTTATAGATTATACACCACTGCAAATCCTATTTAATCTCTTACAGGGACTTTACACCTTCTAACAAATTATATACTTCACCTTAGATATTCTCCCTTTCCATAATTTCATTTTGTTAATGATAACTTTTTTTGTAAAAAAAAATCTGGTCCGCCAGATTTCATCTAAGATCAGGCCAAATCTGGTTCCAGCCGGATCCAAAAATTTGGATCCGGTACATCCCTAGCCTATACCCCAACCCACCCCCACATTTTCTCCTCAGATTTGTACAAATTGGAAAATCAATCATGGCGAGAAGTGAGAGGATGCCCCATCCCCCCTACCCCTATTCTCCCTGCAAACTGATTATATTATGCAGAAACAACTTTGAGAGGCACCATCAAATAAGAAGCCTGTAAACTGATACACATATTCCTTTCTACCCTAACCCCTATGCCTTTTCTGTGCCACCACCACCTCTCCCTAGCCCCTACACCCTTTCTGTGCCCGCACCACCTCTCCCTTCTCAAATCCTATTCAATTCTTTCTCTTCATATCTCCCAAATTTCTTTGTCTGCTTCACAGAAAACTTCTTCTCCCATGTCCCATTCCACTGTCCTACCATCCTTCTCCCTAGCAACCCCCTTGCAGTAGTAGATCTACTATTTTTTACTATTTTCCAAGGGTGTGACCCATGTCATGGTTTTTCACATATATGGTACTTCAGTTTTAACCAAATTGAAACCTGTAACAACCACTTCATGTTTACTTTGTAGCTCCATTACCTTCAAGTGTGTTTGTATTGTTCCGAGGTAAAGTATCACTTTTACATTTTTTCTCTTATTGAGTGGACCTCCCCATAAATCTATTAACTAATGTAAACTGCATATCACTTTCTCTTTTTACATACTGCTAAGTCTTTTATCTTATTTTAAAGTACATATTCAGTGTTTTCCCCCTCTTTTCTACTCTATGTTTAAATGTTTATGCATTTTTTTTTATAAGGGGGTATCTCATTTACAGACAACACCTGTCTTCTGTCTTCAAGTGCAAACTCAACCATGTCATTTATGTTTGTATCATCTAGTATGTATATTTCATTGGTTTGTAATCAATTCATCTTTGGTCGTTCCTTGCCTCTTCAACAATCTGACCACCACAAATCTGTTCCCTCCTGTCCTCTCCTACACTCCTTCTTTCCCTGCTTCAAAAACCCTACCCCTCCCCCCTCCCTTTCTTATATGAAGTCAGTCTTACCTCTATGTTTCTTATTTGGTCCTCTCTTTCCTTCATAAGCTCCAAATCATAGTTTGCCTGGGCCTGTCCTTGCATCTGCCTTTGTGCTTGGGGTTCATCTGTGTAACGGGTTCTTGAGACTTCTTCATCAACCTATGAAAGAAAGTTGCAAGAAATGGAAAACAATGACGTTTACAAATACATTACTAATCAAAATGCTAAAAATATCATCAAAATAAGCATATTTTAAAATTACTATTGCTTTTTGTAATAAAAATGGTTGCATATCTTATTTTATTCATGGGTTTGTGACAGAAATCATTGAACAGCACATAAAGTAATACATGATCACAGCAACTACATTAACTTTTCAGACAAAACGGAGCAGGATAAAATTATATATTTATTACACTTTTAGTTTCATACATTTGACTGGCAGATCTCTAAACGAATTTGCCAACATTTTGATTGGTTTGTTAGCGTGATATCTTTACTAATCTGAAGAAATGTTCTCTCTTGATGATAAAAGGAATAATGCATTGTAAGTACATGTATAATTATTCACAAATAATTACTGATAAACCTAATATCTCATTGTATATTCTTTAATGTACTATTCAAACTGGTCACTTGCTGGACAAATTTTTGGCATCCCTGAAGATTGACATCAAGGACTCGCAGCAAGTTCATGTTCATTTAATATCAAAGCGGTAACAAAATGGTAATGCAGATATTTACAAATATCAGTTTGTTAAGGAAAGATTCAAATTTAAAGGTCTATGGACAGGTACACTAGTTTTCTGTTCAACCACATCCCGCAGAAAAGAGCGTTATAATTTTAGGTCTTTGAAGTTTGAAAATTGCTTACATAGTTTTTAAGTTCTAAAGGTTTCTATTGTTTAATATATTGAAAAAATAGGAAAACACCTCAAAATGTTGAAAATGTTATCTTTTCCCTTTATATTTCTTCCCTCAATTTCAGACCTTGAAAATGTTCAAAACACCTTCTCCAGCTTGAGGTTGGTTGTGGGGAGGGGGGGGGGGTATGGTAAAAATCAAATCCCCTTCATTAAAACTATCTTCCCTTTTTCAAAGGTAAATGGCAGATGGTTAAAAAACAACGGATTTACATAAGAAAATAGAGACTATTTCCCGCTCATACATCACAAGATTAACACAAAAATCGTGCATATGTACCCATTTTTCACACAAATCTTCAATAAGCTGTAAAATTGCCAACTGTTAACCAATTTTGATGATGCTTTCTTCATATTTTGTAGTTAATTTTAAATCAATTTAGCTAACTTTGCCTGAACCTTTGCATAAACCTAGTGTAATTGATTTGTTATTTTGTAGAAATCACTAGTACTGTATCAAACTCATTGCGTATATTAGCAGATCCGTCCAAGCATCAATTTTATTACACTGTGGTGAAATTTTTGCTGTTAACATGACAGTATAGTTAATTATACTTCTATAGACAATTTCAAACCCATTTTAGCCAAACATGATTACTTCAAGGTACGTTGAACAATCAACTGCTGAGGGAATTTGACCTTTGTTACCCAACCAGTCAGCTAGTTACTGGAGAAAAAGTTGTAAACGGCAATGCACACATGTATTACCGTCATGTATAATATACAAGCAATGCACATGTGTATTACCTTCATGTATAATGCACAAGCAATGCACATGTGTATTACCTTCATGTATAATGCACAAGCAATGCACACATGTATTACCTTTATGTATAATGCACAAGCAATGCACATGTGTATTACCTTCATGTATAATGCACAAGCAATGCACATGTGTATTACCTTCATGTATAATGCACAAGCAATGCACATGTGTATTACCTTCATGTATAATGCACAAGCAATGCACACATGTATTACCTTTATGTATAATGCACAAGCAATGCACATGTGTATTACCTTCATGTATAATGCACAGGCAATGCACATGTGTATTACCTTCAAGTATAATGCACCATCAATGCACATGTGTATTACCTTCATGTATAATGCACAAGCAATGCACATGTGTATTACCTTCATGTATAATGCACAAGCAATGCACATGTGTATTACCTTCATGTAAAATGCACAAGCATTGCAGTGTATTACCTTCATATATAATGCACAAGCAATGCACATGTATATTACCCTTATCTATAATGCACAAGCAATGCACATGTGTATTACCTTCATGTATAATGCACGAGCAATGCACATGTGTATTACCTTCATGTATAATGCACAAGCAATGCACATGTATATTACCTTCATATATAATGCACAAGCAATGCACATGTGTATTATCTTCATATATAATGCACAAGCAATGCACATGTGTATTATCTTCATATATAATGCACAAGCAATGCACATGTGTATTATCTTCATATATAATGCACAAGCAATGCACATGTGTATTATCTTCATATATAATGCACAAGCAATGCACATGTGTATTATCTTCATATATAATGCACAAGCATTGCAGTGTATTACCTTCATATATAATGCACAAGCAATGCACATGTGTATTATCTTCATATATAATGCACAAGCAATGCACATGTGTATTACCTTCATATATAATGCACATATGGTTCACTTATGACAGCATTAATTATTTTTCTAAAAATTGCTGATTCAGATTTGAAATCTTAAAGTCTATTCACATCCCTTTAATTCACACACAACTGTAACAAAATTAACTCTGTGATGTCAAGTGAATTGCAACCACTTTTAACTTATCATGTACAACAGTGAAGCTGTAAAACTAAGATTTTTCTTTTCTGCTCCCCTCCTGTCCATTACCATACATGGCTGACCACTTGCAGTATCCCTTGGCAACCAAACCTTCACTTTACACTTTATTTACATCTTTACTTTGGTTGAGTATGGATGTTTATAAGGTTCTATTTTTAATTGGGTACTGTGACAGATGATCATTTCTGACTCAACAGCTGTGACGCATAATTTGACAGACAAATACTTATTCACTGAATACATCTACATCTACATGGGAAATAGCTGCTAAATTATTCCACTGGCATTTTGCGAGAAAGGCAGGATAGTTTTAAAGGTCTGGGTGAACAACAGCACTAAAAGAGTTATTACGGTTTAACATTTCATGGTTAATTTGCATTGTAATTTGTGATACATGTTTTTATTTTTATGTGACTAAAGATATAAGAAGCATTACCTCAAGTGCCTCAAGGCAAAAGACAACAATTTAAGATAATTTTTAAATCAGCAGGCAATTTCTCATCAATAATGATACTTTTCAAGTTTTGAGTGACAGAAAGTAGACAGCAAATTAAACTTTCTCGTTACGCATTAATGGTAAAGTGATGCAAATTGGTGGTGCTTTAAGACATGCATTATTTTCTATCCAAAAAGAAGACAAAAACATGAATCAATAGAGAAGTGCAGTGGCTATACAACAACTGTTATAAACAGGACAACTGTTAATACACGATTTTACACAGTACCTAGAGTGAATCAAATTCAAAACTTATTTAAAAACTAGTGACATCTAGAGGCAACATTAAATGATTTGTAAATAAGTGATCAAAAACCAAGAAAAATATCAAATCAATCAAGATCAGTAATTGTAGACCCAATAATAGCTCACTATATATATATATATATATATATATATATATATATATATATATATATATATATATATATATATATATATATATATATATATATATATATATATATATATATATATATATATATATATATATATATATATATATATATACATATATATATATATAACTATATATAACTATATATATATATATATATATATTTATATATATATATATGAATATAAACGTGTATGTATATAAATATAAACATATATATATACATACATACATATATATATATATATATATATCTATCTATATAACATATATATCTATATATATAATACATCTATATATATATATATATATAATATATATATATATATATATATATTATTATTTTTTATTTTTTTTTGGCTCTCCATATTTGTTCAAGATAGTAATGCAACATATACAGTAACAATGGATGTGATTGCAAAAATAGAACATTGATGTTTGATAATTAAAATGTAATTAAATGTAATAACACAAGTATATGTATATCATAAAACATTTTAACTTGTTTACAAAAGAAATATAAAAAACGTATCACAATTTATTTTTACTTAAATGAATAGCTATGAAAGAAAGTAAATGTATTTATTCTACTTTTGACTAGAATAATTTTGAGAAGCATTTTATAATAAAAACAATGTAATCAATAGAGTAAATATTTATATTAGACAAACAACTAGAGGCTTCATGAGACAAAACGGTAAAACTGAAATGCGATAATAAAGACAGGAGCAGACCTTAAGAGGGCCCTAATCTTGGCTGCAAATAACGCAGGGGTGAATTCTTAAAGTTCAATGAAAAATAGACTCACAAAAGGTTCAAGAGACAATAAGAGGGATAACAAGAAGAAAGACAAATCCTCAGCATTCCTTAGGCAATTACAAGCAGCAACTATATATATATATATATATATATATATATATATACATATATGTATGTATGTATGTATGTATGTATGTATGTATGTATGTGCATATGTATGTATGTATGTATGTATGCATGTATGTATGTATGCATGCATGTATATATGTATGTATATATATATATATGTATGTATGTATGCATGCATGTATGTATGTATGTATGCATGCATGTATGTATGTATGTATGCATGCATGTATGTATGTATGCATGTATGTATGTATATATATATATATATATATATATATACATATATATATATATATATACATATACATATACATATATGTATATATATATATATATATATATATATATATATATATATATATATATATATATATATATATATATATATATATATATATATATATATATATATATATATATATATATATATATATATATATATATATATATATATATATAGTGCATAGCATGTCTTTTGAGTTTCTTGTTTTTGACACTTTTAGGCACATGCCAGGGAAAGCACATGCAAGTCACGTTGGCTTATTTTCAGTGTGGACTCAAAGAAGATGGATGAACACCAGGTTATCACCCTGCTCTTTTCAAGAAGTGTTCAGAGAACCAGGCTGGGTTAATCTTCTACTATCGGGCCCAACAGCTTTACATCCCCTCAGAAGGACGATGAGCGCTTTTCAAACATTGCCACTTCTCTCAACAGCTGAATAAGGACAGAAGCTGCAGATGACATACTTAATAGTGCTTTGATGTTTGTCATATCTGTTTGCATTATAGCTGCAGAAAATCAAGTAAGACTAGACTTGACAAGCCTGAAACCTGTGACTTTCAGCAACTCAGTTGTGCCCTCTACAAACTGAGCTACCTGACTCATTTCAGTGGTATTGCACATCATATTAGCAAGTTCATTATTCCAGTTGAAGTAAAAGTGAAAGGTGCATAACATAAAGTTGCTCTCTGGACATAAGTCCAATGTAATTTCTTTACAACCTTGCACTCTTTACAGATAATCTATATGCTGAAGAATGATCATTTTACTTGAAAAAAAATCAATTCAAAGTGATGAAAGCATTCAAACATTTCATTTCACTAAAGGAAATACTAAAGTATAAAGCTCAGGGAGATTGGTATTGAACAACTGGTATGAGACTAAACATAACACCACAGGCTCACAATCATATGAAGTCTGAGTCTAATTGCAATAATGACCTAAAATGATTCAATTACTTTCCATACATATAGTTTTGTTATTGGTAAGAAAATGAGTCAGTGACACCATTCATGTAAGAAAGGTATTCTACACAATAGCAGCTAAAAGCTATAACCAAGTGTATATCACTTTATATTCTTCTAAGTTTATTTGCCAGAGAAACAGCTATTAAACAAACAAAAGCGGGTTTCAATTTTTAATGCATAATTCCTGACAGAGGTGGTAAAATTGAGCACAAGAACTAGATCACTATGTAAAGGAACTAAATACAAAAGACTTGTAAAATATTTCTTTCAACCATTTTTAAAAGAGCATACAAACTTCTCATGAGATTAACATAGATAGAGTATTACATGAACCTTGTACTTGGGGGTTTAAATCCTTTTTAAGATTTTCACTTACATAACATATTATGTATATCAATATGACATGTTTTGCAATCAATATTGTATAAAACATGTACAAAATATCATGTATGATAAAATATGCATTTCTACAGTGACCCTACTACTAAGACCTTTGGATCCCATGGGGGAACTGTGATTCAGGGTCTGTGTTCACATATCCACAGTGATATTAATACAGTCCTTGTATGTTGCAAATTGTATGTAATGGCACTTGGGGTACAATTGGCCATCATACAGCTTTTCTATACTTAGATGTGCACATTAAAAGATGAGTTTGTGATGCCATAGTAGTTTTTCTTCTGCACTCTCTAATTAAACTGACTCCTTCATGATTACTAATTACTGCCCTCAAGTTAATACCCAGCCTTAAGTCACATGTTTCATCCCCCCCCCAACCCCACCACACCCCCACCCCCACCCCCACCCACCCACCCAACCCCACCACACTCAACAACCCCCACCACCACACCAAACCCCACCACACCCAACCCCACCACACCACACCCCACCCACCCAACCCCACCACACCCAACCCCACCACACCCAACCCCCATCACACCCACCCCACCACACCCAACCCCACCATACCCAACCCCACTACACCCAACCCCACTACACCCAATCCCCACTAAACCCAACCCACAACACACCCAACCTCCACCCCACCCCAACACCCATACCCATTTCCTACTACCTTCAGAACCCATACCCATTTCCTACTACCTTCAGAACCCATACCCATTTCCTACTACCTTCAGAACCCATACCCATTTCCTACTACCTTCAGAACCCATACCCATTTCCTACTACCTTCAGAACCCATACCCATTTCCTACTACCTTCAGAACCCATACCCATTTCCTACTACCTTCAGAACCCATACCCATTTCCTACTACCTTCAGAACCCATACCCATTTCCTACTACCTTCAGAACCCATACCCATTTCCTACTACCTTCAGAATACATATCCATTTCCTCTTGCCTTCAGAATCCATACCTATTTCCTCTTACCTTCAGACCCATACCCATTTCCTACTACCTTCAGAACCCATACCCATTTCCTACTACCTTCAGAACCCATACCCATTTCCTACTACCTTCAGAACCCATACCCATTTCCTACTACCTTCAGAATACATATCCATTTCCTCTTGCCTTCAGAATCCATACCTATTTCCTCTTACCTTTAGACCCATACCCATTTCCTCTTACCTTCAGAACCCATACCCATTTCCTCTTACCTTCAGAATCCATACCCATTTCCTCTTACCTTCAGAATCCATACCCATTTCCTCTTACCTTCAAAATCCATACCTATTTCTAAAAATATATCAATTATTGTTAGTTTTCTCATTTTTTTAATATAAACTGTCATGAATTCATTCCAATATAAACAATCACAACTTTACAACACAAATTGTAAGAAGAAATATATCGACAGTAATTTTACTTTTCTAAAATATCAGCACACATGTGTGGAGTTTATAAGTATATTTCTATAATAATGTTTTCAAATCTATAGCTTAATTTCAGAAGAATACTTCCTTAATGATTTTCTATGTATCTCACCCAGATCTACTAAGAATCACACATTTTTTCATATGTTCATATATATGTTAAACATTGCACTTCCCTTTTCTCACAACTTTACCAGCACAGTGTCAAAATCACACAGCTTTGTGAGATGTAATTTATTCTGTTCACAGCTTGGTACACAGCATCCATTCAATTGAGCCTAGAGCCACAAAGATTAATTAACTCCCCCAAACTCATTTAAAATTTAAAGCACAACATATGCTTAACACCTGGCAACTTATACAAACTTTATTACACTTCTTACAGGAAAATGTCAAGAAAGAAAAAGTATCGTATACAAAGTGTATGTATAGTTTAAGATTCATAAAGAAAATATTCTACAATTTCATATTAGTTAATCAACTAAAAATTTGAGGGGAAATATCTTACAGAGTACAAAATATTTTGCTATGTTGAATTGTTACATGCAAAAGGCCTTTAAGCATTACTGAAGGGAAAAGAGGCAATTAGGTGGGGCCATACATGTAAGTTGAGTGATGTAGATGATGAGCATGGCAGGCATATTTATAGTATGCTTTCCTGATTTGGAGACTTAAACTAAAATGATTGACTGATTAAATAATTAATACTGATTTATCAGTACAGAAGAGCCAAACAATTAGGAACTGTAGATCTCTAATGAATAATGCTGGCATAGAAAAAAAGATGATGAAATGGTAACTAAAGACCTAAACTTATTCAAGTGGGAGATAAAGAATTGTGTTTTAAATATTTCTCTCAAATATTACTGCTGCCAAACATTAAGAGAGGTAGACACTAGCATCAAAGACACATATTCCTGAAAAATAAAATTAGAATGGAAAAAATCAACGGTCTATGTTTTATTGTGACAAATGGTATACAAAACGTTATTGCGTAGAAATGCCACACAATTCTAATATGTGAAAGACATACAGTACCTGTACAAAATGTACATATAAATTTGAAATCATACAATTTGAGCAGTCCAATCCAACAAATTTATCTTCATTAGGTTTACATGTCATATAAGACTGAAGATAAAACAACCAAACTCATGATAACTTTTCAAAATATTGTAATGACCCTGTTTTTATTTTCCCTACCCAAGTTTGCCCAGAGTTATCTCTCTGGTACTTTAAGTCATTTGAACTTCATCCTCATTTATCACAAGACAGTGATAATGTTATGTAATCAAGTATATTCAATTTCTTGTTTATGGCTCTGGTGATAGAGGAGTTATAGACAATCATATGCATTTTGGGGATTATACAAAGAGGGACTTACTTGTCGCATCCCCTCATTTGCATTTCTTTTGGGCTTAGGAATTGAATTTTAGTTACCTCATCCAGACCTATGCAAATTAGCTTTTACTTGTAATTTTTTCCATTGGTTTATTTTGGGCATGTAATAGTGTGACCTATGTAAGCTGTAGGTCTTGGCATATCATTGGACGAAGAAGAACAACATTACAATTGCTTTCAGATTCTTTTTCAAATTTAATAGTGGTTCTACTTCCAACATCTTTACAAGTAATATATTCCTATCCAAATTTAATTCTTTACTTTTAAAGTATGAATTTGAAGGTTGAATTTCCCTAATGGACAAAAGGAAGTTAAGAGCTACTCCATCATTGATTTTCAGTTAATATCCTTTCCCATATATATCTCAGGAACGTACCACTTCAATGAGAAGATAATTTAACAAGATATTAATTGATGGCTTCTTCCCATCATACAAAACAAATCCTTTGAATGTGTTCATTTTTCTGCCGTTTCAATTGCATTTAATATTTGGCACATAAATGCCACTTAAAAAGCTGTTAAAGAACTGCATGCAGAAAGACACCTTTATCATAGAATTGTAAATCCATCAACTATCCACTTCAATGTACAATTGTTGTTGTGATCATTGTAAGTACCTTGTTGTATTTTACAAACTTCAAGTAATTTTCAGTTGTATGATAAGCTGTGAGATTAAACGTCTAATGGGAGTTGCCAAGACTTCACTGAAGTGGTATTTCCTCAAATATATGGGAAAGGATATTAACTGCAAAACAATGATGGAGTAAGTAGCTCTTAACTTCCAATCTACCATTAGGGAAATTCAACCTTCAAATTCATACTTAAAAAGTAGAGAATGAAATTTTGATAAGAAAATATTACTTGTAAAAGATGTTGGAAACATTGAGGAAAAAATTTGCTATCTATCCTAAATGAGTGCAAGACCTTGTAAAATTGTTTGTACACAAAGGCAACACATCCTCTACTTAATATGCATTGACACCAATTCTCCTGGTACTTACCAAGACATAGCTGAGACACAGTCCTGGTACTTACCAAGACATAGCCGAGACACAGTCCTGGTACTTACCAAGACATAGCGACTTACCAAGACATAGCCGAGACACAGTCCTGATACTTACCAAGATATAGCCAAGACACAGTCCTGGTACTTACCAAGACATAGCCGAAACACAGTCCTGGTACTTACCAAGACATAGCTGAGACACAGTCCTGGTACTTACCAAGACATAGCTGAGACACAGTCCTGGTACTTACCAAGACATAGCCGAGACACAGTCCTGGTACTTACCAAGACATAGCTGAGACACAGTCCTGGTACTTACCAAGACATAGCCGAGACACAGTCCTGGTACTTACCAAGACATAGCCGAGACACAGTCCTGGTACTTACCAAGACATAGCCACAGTCCTGACACAGTTCTGGTACTTCCTGGTACTTACTAAGACATAGCCGAGACACAGTTCTGGTACTTACCAAGACATAGCCGAGACACAGTTCTGGGATCCACCGTACACTTTTGAACCTTGTAGAGAACTAGACCATTCAAGGACTATTTCAACAAAGTTTCTTGAAATATAAGAAGACCCAATCTTGATAAAAGAGGACAGATGCTATTATTTCATGGAGCCACATTCTTTGTGGTTTGGGCCTAAAACAGAAACCAGATTATTTCTGTTTTCAAGGACTTTGTAGGAAATGGATACATCATCATCCAAGCACTTGGTCTTACTCTCTTCTTAAACTTTGTTTCAAACATTCCAATACTTTTTATATATGATATCTTAACCTTAATTAATTCTCCATGCCTGATGGCGCATTAAGCCCGGACATCAACTCTTCATTCACTTCTTTCATCTGCTCTCCTTCTTACATCAGTTCATGATCTCCACCTGCTCTGTCTCTCTCCTTCTCTTGTATTCATCCATCTCCTTCCCAACTTGTGCTGCAGCTCCTGTCCTGTACATACTCCTCACATTCCAATGACCTCTCAACTCGATTTTTGGTTTCCACCATAGATTCCATTAGACAAAGGGCTTTCCCTTAGGCTTTCACCTGACCTTGTCATCCTGCCATCATCACTGCTATTGATCACGGCATCTAAAGATTCACCATCATACAAGTTTCTTGGTGGATGTCTGCCATTTGGCAGATATTTGCCACTTACAATTGTGTCCGTGGTTTCAGTAACAAAAATATTTTTACAGGAGTGGGTTCTTAGCACTCAGCCTAACATCCAACCTGGGGACAAAGGTTTACAAACATTGGTGTTTTCCATCACCTAGATAAGATGCCTTTCCAGGGTAGTGAGGCTCATCTCCCCATTCATGTTTAAATTGTTGATACATCTCCTAGATATGATATTAGTAGATGAGATATGACATGTGATATTTTTGCATTGCTGTACCTTGAAACAAGTAGAGCACTTTGTTTTTAGCTTTTCTTGGTTAATGTACTGTGCTTAGCTTGATGCAACATTAATGCAGTAATTACTGATCAATTCTTTCTTAATGTTTTCAAGGAGCTATTAAAAAATATCTTAAAATAACCTGACATTTTGATCTGCAACTTATTCAACAAGTATCACTGATAGAATAGGCAAGTATCTTAAACTGGGATCAATGTATAGTTGGGACTTGGGTAGGCCTGTAGGCCTACCAATTTGTGATGGACTCTTTCCCAGTCACACTGGTATGTGACTCATAAATTTGTAAGTACACAACACCTTTTATTTTCAGCTTAATTTCTGCTCTGAAGATAAGCAACTCACATTTAAAATCAAAATATAATGGAAAATATCAGAGTGACTTAAGGTTTTGAATTTGACCCTAAAGATTTTGCTCTACCATAAGACTCTAGTTCAAAACTAAAACCATGTCCATATTTATGTAATGCTTTCCAGCAAAAACATTGCATCAGCTTCCATGGCTTTCTTTCTTTCATTTTTATTCTGGTGATATGGTGATAACCAATTAATATTTTAATATGACACAATGATTTTGGAAATATAAGAGTGACACTCATTCTTGAATTTTACCCAAAAGATTTTGCTCTAAAACAGAAAGGACTTCTATTCAAGGCCACACCATGTCCATATCTACCTAATGCTTTCCAGCAAAAACATCGCATTAGCTTCCATGGCTTTTTTGTTTCATTTTTGTTCTGATAATAACCAATTACAAATTTCAATATAACATATGAATTAAGAAATATGAATGCGACCTACATCTTCTTTGATTCCTAAATATATTAATCTTGTGCAGTCACACGGACGTCCATATTTCATTGTTTTATACTTAAATATCACATGATATTCAAAAATGCTGAAACCTTAAAGAAAATACCTCAAAGAACTGAAATATACTTCCAAGCACAGTTCATGGCTTAAAGTACATCAACTTAAATCTCTGCTTTATAAACTTTAGAAATAAATGCCTCTAGAAGAAATGCTCAGGATATGTGAACACATGCCAGTAACAAATTAAACCCTTTTCAAGGTCACTGAACCATGGTGTACTAGGCCAATGCCCTAAAAAATGCAGTCACATGAAGTTCTCAAGTAGTGCAAAACTCTATTCTGCTTATGAATATGGATGTGCTATTAACAAACTTGAGTTTGCAATTTTATAAATGGCTTCAAAATATGACAACAATATTTTCACAAGACTTACATCATCAGTGAAGGAGGTCTTTGGCTTAGGAATCTGTGGGTATGTGCTGAAAGCTGTGGTCAATTTCTGTCAATGAAAACAAAAAAGGTTCATCAAAGTTTGAAGTTTTGGTATATTCTAATTCATTTACTCACTGGAATGTAGCAAAAGAATAAAACCAAAGGATACAACACCTTCTGAACATTGTGTCAGATGCACTTTATAAGTAAGAAGTAATTTAAATGAAGATGGTTTAATATCTAGTTCTTAATATGTGGATCCCATCTCACAAGTATACAAACACTTGATTTGAATAAACTGGTATTGTGACCCTTCCAAAGACGGTTACATCCTTTGCACCATCACCATAACAACAACAAAAAGACCATAGACTGTTAATGAAGTCTATTCAATTTACCCTAAAACTGAGAACAGATTCAGGACTAATAACCCAATGAATCCATTCCCTTATGATTCTTGTGGTCAAGAAGTCTCTACATATATGCAGCCAAATTTGAATAATCCCAGAACCAATTAGAAAATTTCAACAATCACAATAACTAATCGTTACTAAGACAGAGGGAAATCCAAAAACATGTCAACTCAAACTTATTCTATGTGAAAGATTCCCAATGTCCACACAAATTTTTCATGTCATTAATGGCTTATTTTCTGTGGACTCTACAATATATATATTTAATGCATTTAATGTCTCATTCAGTATTTGACAATCGGAATCTCCAGTGCATTATAGCTAAACATTTTAGACAGTTTTTTTTTTAATGAGAGGAATTGTAGCCATGATGAACACAGTTACATAGGTGCATCCCTTGATGCTGCCTCGAGATGTAAATCAGAGAAAGGTTCAGATCTTGTAAGGCAATCACTGATGCAGAGACGGTTTTCCTAGAAACAATCAATGTCATGGCACTATATATCACACCAGGAAAATAATAAGCTTAACAACTGAGCTAAAAACCATAAAGTCAGATTTACAGACACAGAGAGTTTTTGCTTTTTATGACAGAGAAATTATAAGGATCAATACTGAAGTAGATTGAAGATGAATGGCAAAAAATTGTGAGGGTAGTGGCTTTACTTTCATCTTATTCAAGTTATATTTGCTATGGAAAAAATGTTCTATCATTGTGTACATTTTGTTGTAACAATGTTGAAGATAAGCAGCCAATTGGGGTTCACCCCTAGCCCGCTAGGCACTAAGTATACTTGAAACAGGAAACAAATATTGAGAAAATCTACCCACAAACCTTATCAAACATTCTGGACCAAACGTGGGTGGTACAATACGGCAGAGGAAAATCTTTTAACAAAACCTATAAAAACTGTGTATCTTGTAAAGGCATAGCGGTAAAACATTCACACATAACAGTGCCTGCAGCACTTCAACATGTTCCAGGTTGTTCACATATGACTAATGTTCATATCTTGATAATGGAATCAGTTTTTTTCTTGTTGAATTTGATGGTATGTCTCTTTTATATTTCCTTACAAAGTATAAGGTTACGGCTGTGGCTCTTACAGACAGTTCGAAAGCTATGGTTTTCCAGTCTGACCTTAAGCCTGAAAACATGGGTATCTTCTAAAAATAAAAAGCACATGAGTAGTGCATTAAAACTGCACTAAATGAGTCAGATTAAAAACTGTTTTCAAGTTACGCAATAAATACCTCAAATATCACCCAAATCTTTATCACAATTATTTGTGAGCCGATAACATGTTCTTCAATCACTTCTTAACGATTCATAAGTTCATATGTTGACCTTTACTGACCTTTTGCACCATGCTATATCTCTGCATTGTTTCTAAGTACTCGTTTCTCAATTTATCCGCCCTGAGCTTTTCTTGCTGTAGAATGAAGAGAAAGTAAACAATTATACATTCATACTTAATTAATTATTCAACTTCTGCAACAATGTCTAGATTCAGTTTTAATTCTCAGGATAATTTTCTGTGATATTAAATGATATCCAGGGTAGTAATATCATGTAATGACGACGGAAAATACAAATGAAGACAGAATGTTTGATGCCATTAACTACCTTCTCCCACTTGGAACTAGCAATCATTTGGTTTTGAAGTTTGATTTGAATTTGTAAATTCATAAAAGTACTTGTTTGTAGGTTTTGGCACACATGCCAGGAAAGGCACATTGACTTGTTTCCAGTGTGGACCCAAATAATTTTTCCAGGACGGAATGTGGATGAACACAGGGTTAACACCCTGCTCTTTACGAGAGGTGTTCAGAGAACCAGGCAGGAGGTGAAACTCCTACCATCGGGACCGAAAGCTTTACGTCCCCTCCAAAAGACGGTGAGCGCCATCCTACCATTGGCCGCTTTTCCAAGGTCGGAAGACGGAGATGGTGTGATGCAGAAGAGAGATTTCTGCGCTTGATGTCAGTGTATATCGTTCTGCATATCTGAAAAACAAATCGCTGGTTAAATCGACGTTGGACTCAAACCTGGGACCTCCAGCAGGTCAGTCGTACGCTCAGCCGACTGAGCTACTTGCCTCCCTAAGTAGCTGAAGAAAATAAAACTGAAAGACACATTTCCCAGCATGGAGAGATTATCGCTCGTTTTATGACAATCTTATAATCTGAATAATTTCCATCAGAAATACTCTTCAAAAATGAATCCACAAAGCTATCATGGAGTATTTTTCACGAGAAAGTTACCCAGGGTATTAAGAACTTTGTTTCTGCACACAAAAGCCTTCCAGGTATAAAACAGCAAAATGGATGATAAGTGAGTTAAAAGAAGTTAACGAAGAAAAAAGAAAGAGCTTGAAAATGAAGCATGGAATAAGTATAACATTTTGCATAACAAGGTTACCAATTATATTCATCAAACAAAGTTATCATTATGAAAGGAGTTTAGCAATAGAGCAGTAAGTGAATGTTTACTGATTTTACTAAACATGTACACACAAAACAATGTGGGAGTTTATCAACTACTTGCGTTTAGTACCTTTCGGAAGTACAAGACATTTAATCCCAACATTGTGTAACTTTTTGCCGTACTCATTAGGGCTTTTACCATACATCATATAAACTGCCATGCCTTGCCGTAAAAAAATGTCAAAACTGCACCACCAACCAGGAATTCGAAAATACAGTTCATTCCAGTCCTCTGCAAAATGGCCGCCATGTTTGCGAAGCATGCTGAATGTCAGCTCTATTGAAAGCTTTTTTTTGTTTGTTTGTATTGCAATGTTTTGCTTTTTTGTAAAATTTATTTGACTCATCAGGTAAATATTTACATTCATAATTACTGATATAAAGCTATTTTGACAGTTTATTTTTTTGGTCATCTACAGCTTGTAAAACGGGTCTTGATCCACTGAGATTGAAGCCTAATGTTATGCAATTGTTAGTTGTACACTGTTTATTGCTGCACATTCGCAGTCCATATCACACTTACTATTATTTTGGTGATATCAAATTGAAAAATACCCCCATTCATAAGTGATTACTGCACATCTGTGCTTCTTGAATTTATAAGGATTATGCTAATCGGGTTTAAAGTTGGTAAAAGTCATTGATTAGAATTTTGTCAGCCGAATGTGTGTGTGGTTTGAATGATATTGATTTCCAACAACATGATTGAATAAGAAAAAAACTATTAATCGCAATTCGATTGTTGATAAACGTTAGCTCATTTGTGAACATTTAGCATGTACACACTAAATAACCACAGCTCTATTTGGCATTCAAAATTCATTCAGACCCAAAATCATTTTGGAATATGTACAAAAGTAATATCAACATGAAAGATCATATTGCTGAGTTGACAAATAGCGATGGTAATGTGGCAGAGCTGAAGCTTTGAATAGGCATTTTGCACAAGTTTTAACATCAGAAAGAATGGATGATATCCCAGTACTTCTTCCTTTTAAAATGTGTGTTGCATTTCTGATATTCACTTAATAACAAGGGATCACTAGAAGGGCAAAATCTTTAAGGTATTGTGATAATAAACCATGTGGACCAAACAATACCCCACCCCCCCCTCTCCTCCAAAAAATGTTGATTGATTTATGTGATGTGATTATTGAACCACTAACCTTGATCTTCAATAAAACAGTTGATGACGGCTGCTTACCGTGTGATTGGAAGTGTGCTAATGTTTGCCCTATATTTAAGAAAGGAGCTAAGAGCAAGCTTGGTAACCATCTTCCAGTAAGCCTTATTTCTTGTGCATGTAAAATTTTTCAAAGCTTGATATGTCATCATCTGGTTGATTAACTGACAAAGTAATCAGTTATTATGTGACAACCAATTGGCTTCCGAGTGGGCAGGTCCTGTAATCTCCAACCTCTGAAGACTTTACAAGAGTGGCCTTAATTCTGGTCTAGATGAAGGTGGATGTTGTGATGCATTATTCTTTATAAAGGTATTTAACCCTTGAGTCCTTGAAAAGGTTGCTGGTCAAACTTTAATATGTGGCAGAATTTGCACATGGATTGAAGATTTCTTTGCCAATATGTAGAGCTGTGAACAATTTTACTATAAGTGCACACACAAATAAATGTGAGCGTGTATCATTTACACGCGTTTAGTACCATAATTTCAGAAGTACACCAAAGCTGCTCCAAAAAATTGCGCAACCAGTATGGCAAAAAGCCAGAGAGTATTGACTCCATTACCCAAATAAAGACTGGAATTTTGCTTTCCAAATCATAAAAAGTGTATTTCTATAGATCATCACTTTTATGAAAATTGTACATGGAAATTTGGTTTAGAAAGAACAGAAAAGTTCCTTTAATGTCATTTAATTTCAATATCGTGTAACTTTTTTGCCATACTCGCTTAGGTTTTCAGTGAAAATCTGACTCACTGTGGTATGTGCGCTGTAAAAAAATCTCAAAACTACACCACCACCTGGAAGTACTGTTCATATCATCAGTCCTCTGGCAAAATGGCCGTGATGTTTGTGAAGCATGCAGAATTTTAGCTTTTTTTTTTTGTTAATTTATTTTGCAATATTTTAACTTTCTTGCAAAATTTATTTGATTTATCAGGTGATGTTTACATGTAAATGTACTGATCGCCACGATTGAAGTATTTTGACTATGTATTTTGTGGTCAATTTTACAGCTTGTGTCTTGACAGGATAAGATCAAAATCTAACATTATGTTATTGTTAGTTTCACTGTACAGACTTATTTTGACTATGTATTTTGTGGTCAATTTTACAGCTTGTGTCTTGACAGGATAAGATCAAAATCTAACATTATGTTATTGTTAGTTTCACTGTACAGACTGTTTACTGCTGCACATTTGCAGTGCATATCACAAGTTACTCAGATTTCGGCGAAATCAAAATGGAAAATATCCCCATTCATAAGTGATTGCTGCGCATTTGTGCTTGCATTTAAAAAGGATTATGCTAATTGGGTTTACAATTTGTAAAAGTCATTGACTGAATTTTGTCAGCCGAATGTGTGTGGTTTGAATTATATTGATTTTCAATGGCAAGACTAGGCCTCAATGAAAAACAATTCCTGCAATTTGATAATTAGTAAACATTTAGTACATTTGGGAATGTTTAGTGTGTACATGTAAAAAAAGACACAGCTCTACCAACAGCAAGCAAAGAGTTGTATTTTAGTGGGGATAAATCTGATTGAAAAGAGTTTTAACTTTAAGTGGGGTTCCACAAGGCAGTTTTCTAGGTCCAATATTGTTTTTTATCTTTATTAATGATTACCCGATTAGGCAATTATGCTACAAAAATTTGCTGATGATACAAAGTGTTTTGCCAAGACCTCATCATCCGTCATTCAAAAAGACATTGTTAAGTTTGGTTCCTGGTTCTATAAGGGTGTTTCAGCTGACGTCAAGAGGTCACATGGTTTTGTTACATTGCCATTTTGTACGGCAAGAACACTGTCGTCTGCTGTGCACTTAATTAGATTAACATACGTTTGCATGTATTTATATCAGATTATCTTTGTAAGATAATTATGCCAGAATCTTGCTGTGCCGTAGCTTGCACTAATAGACATGTGCTAGGGAATAAAAGGAAGTTTTCTCGATTTACATCCAATTCTGATCGACATTCGAAGTGTGTTTCTGCTGTACAACGCGACGGTTTTCAACCTACGGTTCACACTAGGATTTGCAGCGAGCACTTTATATCAGATATGTAGGCTTTGCTGAGTATAACAAACAATAAGCTGGTAAAGCACGTAAAAGTTACTATTCGTATACCCGGTGAATAATAAAAACTTAAGGAAAATATTAAATAAAATTGGAAGCGAATAAAAAAAAAAAACTACCATCAGTAAAATTCGCTGAACTGGTGGTAGGTAGGTTAGCATGCAGTATGTTTGTTGTATACATGTGATGAGACTGAGCTGTGTGATTACGTGTAAACACAACGCGCTTGCCCTGCAAAATTGCTGCTAATTGAGTTAGTCACATAATGAAATCCCTCTATTCATGGCAACTTGAATTTAACAATGAGAAATACAAAATTATGCATTTGGGTCACAACAATCCATGTTTAAAGTACCATATGCTGATAAATGAAATTAAGATGGACCTGTCATAGGTTCATGATGAACTTGATCTTGGTTTGAATTTTAATTTCAGTCTTGTCCTTTTCTAGTCATATTGATAACATTTGTGCTATTGCTAATAGGGTATTGCAGTTGCTTAGAAGATCTTGTACCTGTATGGATATTGACATGTGAATCTAAAATCAATTATTTGTCCACTTCTTGAGTACGTTGTTGTATCTAGAAATCCTTTACAAAACGCGACATTAAGAAGCTTGAATAAATTAAAAGAAGACCAAAGATGATCGTGAAAAACATCAGCAATTTGCCGTATAGCGATCATTTGATCAAAATTGGTATGCCTTCCCTACAATACACACGAATTAGAAGTGATATGATTCAAATTTTCAAAATTCTTTATTGATTGGAAGACACTAATCCTGACTTATTTTTTCAACGAAGCCATATTTCTCCTACAAGAGGTCCCAATTGAAAGCTTCTTAAGGGCAGAGGCAGAACTACAAGGAATATCGTGGCTTCTAGTTATCACTCCAATAATCTTGTTACAGCTCGTCAGATACTGTTGTAAATGCCAAATCTCTCTAGTTTCACATCCCAATTAAATATTTTCTAAAAGGATCATTCACTGAAGTTCACACCTCATTGTTTTTAGTTTCAGATGTGAAACAAATTGCCAGTTTGTGTTTACTTTGTATTGTGCTTCACATGCCTTACCAAATTATATTGACATTCTTATTCTGTGCATGACTGATGTGCCCTACTCATCACCTCTGAAGACAAGAAGATTGCAGAAAGGTTCAACAAAGTCTATTAGACTTTAACAAAAAACTCTAACTGAGCTGTTTGAATAAGAGCATGCTAGACTATTCAAAGCTGCAGGTGGAGTGCGCTACTTGAAGAAAGTAAGCAGTTACTTTATCCTGTAACTTCCAATGAGAGAAATTTTGATAACAAGTTAAGTCCACTTACAGTATCGAATTCTTTGTTTTCATTTTTTGGTCCGATGCTATGTATCAGCATCAGGATCATATGCAGAGGTGTTGGTGTGTGTATGTGGGTATGGGTGTATATGTGGGTATGATGCTTTGCTTGTAAACATGATATCTCATTTATTCACTTTTGAATATATGCTTATTCATCAAATGATGACATACATCTAATAGGCACTGCAATTACTATAGCAAAGTATGAAATGTCAATAGTTTGAATTCCGCCTAAAAGTCATCTATCCCCCTCCAACACATCCATTCATTTCTCCCTGATAACATCCTTCCCTCCTCCCCATGCAACCATCCATCCCTCCCTCCATGATGCCATCCATACCTTACCAATGCCATCCATTCCTCCCTCCCTTGATGCCATCCACCCTTTCTCCTTCCCCAATGCATCCACCCATCCCTCACCGATGCCATCCATCCCTCCCTCCCTGATGCTATCCATCCCTACCCCAATGCCATCCATCCCTACCTCCCAGGTGCCATCCATCCCTCCTTCCCCAATGCCATTTATCCGTCCCTCCTGATTTCATTATCCCTTCCTGATGCCATCCCTCCCTACCCTGATGCAATCCACTCCTTTCTCCTTCCCCAAAGCATCCACCCATCCCTCACTGATGCCATCCATCCCTCCCTCCCTGATGCTATCCAGCCCTACCACAATGTCATCAATCCCTACCTCCCAGATGCCATCCATTCCTCCTTCCGCAATGCCATTTTACCATCCCTCCTCATGTCATCATCCTTTGCTGATGCAATCCATCCCTCCCTCCCTCCCTCCCCTGATGCCATCCAGCCCTCCCTCCCTGATGCCATCCATCCCTCCCCCTTCCTGATGCCATCCATCCCTCCATCCCTGATGCCATTCATCCCTCCCTCCCTGATGCCATCCATTCCTCCCTCCCTCCTGATAACATCCATCCCTCCATCCCTGATGCCATTCATCCCTCCCTCCCCTGATGCCATCTATTCCTCCCTCCCTCCCTGATGCCATCCATCCCTCCCCACTTCCTGATGTCATCCGTCCATCCCCAATGCTATCCATCCTTCCCTCCCTTATGGCATCTAATGCCATCCATCCCTCCGTCCCTGATGCCATTTCTCCTTCTTTCCCCAATGCCATCTATCTCTCACCTCCCTACTGCCATCCATCCATCCCTCACTAATACCATCTATCCTTGCCCCACTGTTGCCATCCATCCCTCTCCCTTGCTATTGCCATCCGTCCCTCCCACCCTGATACCATCCATCCCTACCCCTCGTTATTGCCATCTATCCCTTCCCAATGCCATCCATTCCTCCCTCCCCAATGCCATCCATCCTTCCCAAAGCCATCCATCCCTCCCGCCCTGATGCTATCCTTCCCACCCTCCCCAATGCCATCAATCCATCATCCTCCCCTGTTAATGCCATCTATCAATTCGTTTTGAAGCCATCCATCTCTCCCCTCCCTGAAGCTCTCCATTCATCCTCCCCATCCATCCTCCCCATTGCCATCCATCCCTCCCCATTGCCATCCATCCCTCTCCATTGCCATCCATCCCTCCCCACTGCCATCCATCCCTCCCCATTGCCATCCATCCCCCCCCATTGCCATCCATCCCTCCCCATTGCCATCCATTCCTCCCATTGCCATCCGTCTCCCCCCACAGCCATCCATCCCTCCCCACTGCCATCCATCCCTCCCTATTGCCATCCATCCCTCCCCCTCGCCATCCATCCCTCCCCATTGCCATCCATCCCTCCCTACCCGATGCCATCCATTCCTCCCTCCCCGATGCCATCCATCCCTCCCTCCCCGATGCCATCCATCCCTTCCTCCTCGATGCCATCCATTCCTCCCTCCCCGATGCCATCCATTCCTCCCCATCATGCCATCCATTCCTCCCTCCCCGATGCCATCCATTCCTCCCTCCCCGATGCCATCCATTCCTCCCTCCCGATGCCATCCATTCCTCCCTCCCCGATGCCATCCATTCCTCCCTCCCCGATGCCATCCATTCCTCCCTCCCCAAAGCCATCCATTCCTCCCTCCCTGATGCCATTCATTCCTCCCTCCCTGATGCCATCCATTCCTCCCTCCCTGATGCCATCCATTCCTCCCTCCCCCTGATGCCATCCATTCCTCCCTCCCTGATGCCATCCATTCCTCCCTCCTGATGCCATCCATTCCTCCCTCCCTGATGCCATCCATTCCTCCCTCCCTGATGCCATCCATTCCTCCCTCCCTGATGCCATCCATTCCTCCTCCCTGATGCCATCCATTCCTCCCTCCCTGATGCCATCCATTCCTCCCTCCCTCCCTGATGCCATCCATTCCTCCCTCCCCTCCCTGATGCCATCTATTCCTCCCTCCCTGATGCCATCCATTTCTCCTCCCCTGATGCCATCCATTCCTCCCTCCCCTGATGCCATCCATCCCTCCCTCCCCGATGCCATCCATCCCTCCCTCCCTGATGCCATCCATTCCTTCCTCCCTGATGCCATACATTCCTCCCTCCGCGATGCCATCCATTCCTTCCTCCCCGATGCCATCCATTCCTCCCTCCCTGATGCCATACATTCCTCCCTCCCTGATGCCATACATTCCTCCCTCCCTGATGCAATCCATTCCTCCCTCCCTGATGCCATCCATTCCTCCCTCCCTGATGCCATCCATTCCTTCCTCCCTGATGCCATCCATTCCTCCCTCCCTGATGCCATCCATTTCTCCCTCCCTGATGCCATCCATTCCTCCCTCCCTGTACCATCCATTCCTCCTTCCCTAATGCCATCTATCCTCCCTCCCCCAATGCCATCCTTCCCATATGTAATTACCACCTTACATGTCATTCTTTAGGATCCTTATATTCAAGTCCTAAATTCCAAGGTCCAATTCTTATAGTGCAATGAACACTTCTGAAATTAGTCAAAGAAGCACATCTCATTGTTGAATAAATGCAAAAAAATCCTGATTAAATAACTGGCCACCTGTAGTACTTGTTAGAAGTTATTAATGGTACTTAGTAGAATGAAAAGAGTAATCAATGGCCTATGTCCCTTTTCAAATGTAAATTGCATACTATGTTTGTTTGTTTGTTTGTGCTAATACATAAATAAAAGTCAGTTTATATAACAACTCTATGCAAATTAGCAGCTAACTTGAATAATTAAGGCAGAGTCTAATAATTTCACTAAAAAATCTTTAAAACAATATTTCAGATATCTTTAAACTTTTCAGTTCTTTTCAAGCCTAATCATTTGTTATTATGCTTACCATCTATGACACTGCAAATTTTAATTCAGACATTATGCACATTATATATATTTATTCCACTTTTAAATAATGTACGTTTTCAAATGACGACAAGCTTTTTATAGACCTTGCTCCCCAAAAACTTGAACCAACACCGAGTCGGACACGGACACCAAGGTAAGTAGAATAGCTAATACTATCCTTTTAATAGACGATTTAGAAAATGATCTGTTGAGCTCCTTCCTGACACCAAATCTTTGTAAGTACATACTATTATCATTTAGAAAGAAGTCTTACCTTTCCAAGACCTTTTGCCTTGTCAGTCAACATAGTAAGATTATTCTTGTTCAACTGAACACTTCTTGCCATCTCCTTGACAACATCTTGTCTATAAAGAAGTAAACAATGACCTCTTTCAGTGATATAAAAATAAATCAATAAAATATATGACAACCAAAGATTTATCCTTATAAATCTAAATAATTTAAAAATAGCAATTATACCAGACAAATGCATGGAAACGTAAGTTAAAATTGAACCCCAAATTACTGTCAAATGTTGAAGTGTATAATTAAGTGGAGATATGGAAAGAAACCATAAGGTTTTAATACTCGATCCTTGCTTTTAAAATCTGCAAACACAAATGATTTTTGAGGTTTATGGGCTTAAAATTCTGGACCACTCTGTTTACAGACAGACTGAGCTCCTCTAAACATTACAGACCATAAAAGTGCTTCAAAATTTATGAGATACAACTGTTTTCAAAGTTTGGTGGTATTTTGATATACATTTATACACACATACAGTATTTAGGCTTTTTACCACACCATTTCTTGAAAAAGTTCTTCTAGCAGCCAGATAGCTCAGCGCACAGACAGACACTTGGATTTGACTGGGTCAGGATGGGATGTGAATGAACACAGTGTTTTCACACGCTTTTCTTCTCAGATAGTATTCAAAGAACAAAGCAGGGGCGACTGTCCTGCTGTCAGGACAGACATTTAATGTCCTCATCCGATGGACGGGGAGCACCATCAGTCATTGTCCACTTCTCCCAAAGGTTGGATAAAGAGCAGTTGATGCAGACGACACACTGCTGCCTCGATATATGTCATACCTGATAATATGCCAATTGTGTGATATTGTATGAAAGTAAGGCCATGATTTCCATTCTCCCTTTGTTATTTGACCTCAACAGTAAGTGACTGATGACTCTTAACTGGCTTTTCCATGTAAACACAAGTAGGGATGTGATCATTTATCGGTTAACCGATAAACAATCTTACTATTGTTTACCGTTGTGAAACTTAGCCTATCATTTAAATGAAAAATTTGGCCTCCAAACTTTTACTTCAAACCATTCACCATACATGAATATCAACCACTAAACATTCACTTTGAGAATCAAATTGTTAAAACAAAAGCAATAATTTTATCCTTTGCACTTTGCAGCATCAATAACTTTGATTTCTCTGTCATGATGAGTCAAAAGGCATGTATATAGAAACAGCTTCTATTTTCAAAATGGATTTATATTGCCAAAATGGACTGAAATAAAGCTTTCACATTACCATTATACTCCTTTTTCGGTACTTAATAAACTCTGTACCAGAATAGCAAGCAATGATTTTGTTAGCTATTCTGGTACAGAGTTTGTTAAGTACCAAAAACAGAGTATAATGGTAATGTGAAGGCTCTAAACTAGTCCATTTTGATGATAGAAATCCATTTTGAAAATAGAAACTGTTTAGACCTAATCTATGTTAAGCCTTAACTTCTGATTTACCGATGGCAACAAAGTTATTCTGTCCACCATATACTCACTTTGTGTAATGAAAAATATCCGTACAATTTGGTGTAACAATTCCTAAAATGCACCAAAATCAATATCGATCCATTTACATGTGTTTTAATAGCAAAGATAATTGTGGATTATTTTTCAACCCTCAATGTGACTGCCCTGTCGTCCATGTTCTGATTCATGGCATAAACATAGAAAGAACCAACTATGCATCACACTTAACATTTACCTATATACAATAGGATTAAAACTTACAAACTTGTAGAATATTTCTTTTTCTAATATTTTCATGTTTAGGTATTGTACAGAACATGTAATTGTTGCATGCCACTTCCAAAATGGCTGCCGTAATCTGTCAGTTATGCTGACAAGTATAACTACTAGAATTTAAGCACTCAGTAGAGTGCATACCTCCACCCCTTACCTCAATTCCAGCATGCCTAATATATTTTACTTTCATTCCCATACTCAATACAACCTAGGCCCACCAAGTTTCATTCCCAAATCCTCACATTTAATCTGTATTGACCACTTGCATTCTGAGCACTTTAGGATCATCTACCATCTGATTGATATCTTCCAGTCATTGTTTTCACTTTTAGTCAGGCTTAGCATTCACTGTTTGGATTCCTTTGGCAAGATTCACAAACAAATAAAAACAAGGAAAAAACAAACATCCATCCAACTTCTAAGTGACATTCAACATAACCTCTGTCCAATTTTGTTGGCATAGGTAAATATCCGATTAAAGTCAATAATACTAGCTAGTTTGATTGCCCAGTGGTGTGTCTATGGAGGACTATTGGGGCTTAGCCTCTCTAAATATTGTAGCCCCCAATCAAAGCTATATATATATATGATTAAATGAGATATCAAATATGTCAAATGAACCTTATACAAAACAAATGTTGGCATTTTTTTCAATTGCATAGACTGAATTATCATTAATTTTGGACCAAAACTTTTACAGTTTGCACCAAAAATCCTCAATTTTGGAGCAAACATCTTTCATTTTAAACCAAAAATCTTCAATTTTGGATATAAATTTTTCAATAATCTTCAGTTTTGGACCAAAACTTTTACGTTTGGACCAAAATCTACAACATACTGTAAGAGCCAAAAACCTTCAGATAGGGAGATGAAAGTCTTAATATTATCAGGGCCATGCCCCACCACCCCCCACACAATAATTTTCAAATAGGCTTTTACCTTTTCGCCCAATAGGCACTTGCCAACATTTGCCTTAGCAAGGTGTATATATGAAAATTGCACCGGTTAATTTACATAAATATTGCTGCTAATTGGAAAATCTCCTTAAATTTTCGGGAATCTCTTTGAAATTTCCGGAATTCTTCTTGAATTTTCAGGAATTCTTCTTGATTTTCGGGAATTGTTCTTGAATTTTCAAGATATTGCCTTGAATTTTCAGAAAACTGCCTTCAATTTTCAGGAATTCTCTTTGAATTTTTGGGAAATCCCAAATTTTCTTCACTCTTGAAAGTGTCTTCAATTTCGAGGAAAATTCTTTAATTTCTTTATTTTCCGGGAATTTCTGTCAGGAAAATTCTTTAATTTCTTTATTTTCCGGGAATTTCTGTCAATTTTTCAGGCAATGTTGCCAAAAATTTTAAGAATTTTATGCATTTTTCTTCAATTTTTATGTTTATAATTTCAATATTTTCCCTCCTAACCGGGAAAAAAGAAAGCAATGAGGAAATTTAAACCCTTTCAGGGGGCATGAATATGTTTTCCTCAGTAGGGGGCTTAAGCACCCTCAAAAAAGGAAAGCTTAGACATGCCCCTGCCAACTAACCATACTGAGAGCAACAGCTCACTGAGATACAAACAATACAAAACTTTACCATGTTGGCTTTATATTTATTAAAACTTCTTTATGAGTCATCTTACCCTCTTGTTTTATTCTGTTTTTGTATTTAGCTTGTTATTTCATCACTTTTACATATTTTCTACCTCTACTGTATAACATTTGCATTAAGATTTTGTCTGAAAGCCCAAATTTTGTATATTTACTTCTTGACCTTGTTTTCTTTTACTTTTTCACTTCAAATATATGTTTTACTTTTTCGTCTTGAAAAATGTCCCCTTATGTATGTGTTTGTGCGTGTGTGCATGCGTGTGTTTGTGCATGCGTGCATGCTTGTGTTTGTGCGTGCATGCATGCGTGCGTACCTATGTACGTACGTATGTAGGATAGAAAAGGGGGAAGTGTGGGTAAGGATTAGATCAGGTGGAATAAGTTGCTATTGCAGAAAAAGGTTGGAGGGGGATTGTTCTTGAAGAGATCAGAAATGGAGGTGGAGGAGAGGGTGATCTGGAGTTAAGGTATAAAGGGCAGGTTATGCTTGATCGAGAGATCAGTGTTGCACGTAGGGCAGAGAGGTTTGAAAGAGCCTGATAGGAGGTAGAAGTGGGTGAGAAAGAAGTGACCAACAGGTATGTGCGTGATGACAACATCCTCTCTACAATTGTGACTGTGTAAAGGAGGGTTGGTCCCTACTTTGGGATTAATAGTGTGGACTTTGTTTTAATCTCGAAGATTCCAGGAGTCTTGCCAGTCTTCCTGAGGTAGCTGGAAATGTTGAGGTGAAAGTCAAAGTGAGGAATAAGGATTGATGAAACATAGTTTAACAGAGCGTTGTTTTCTGTTCTGTCACACTTTTATTCCCAGGGATACCGATGTGGTTGGGGATCCAGAGGATGATGATTTTCTTCCCAGAGGAAGAGAGTAGAGAGTGAATTTTGTTTAAGATTTGTAAGATAAGTGAGTTAGACCACAGCATGTTAAGGATGCACGTGAGAACTGATTTGGATTCAGAGATGACGAAGTGGGGGCGGAAGGAGAGGTCTGTGAAGTTTAGAACTAGAAGGATAGCCTTTGCTTCAGTAGAATAGATGGAGGCTGCATCTGGTAAAGGTTGAGGCCAGGACAGGCGGCGGCTACAAAAGAGCCTTCCGTCTGGAACCGTCAGTGAAGAGGAAGGAGTAGTCGTGGAATGGTCCACTGAGTTGGTACTAATTGGAGCGAAAAAAAGCTGTGTTGTGAAGAGCTTTCATGTAGGAGGTGAGGCCTAAGAAGACTTGATGCGGGGGGTGGGGGTATAACCCAGGTGGGGGTGGGAGGGATAGTATGCCTGGCTATAGAGAAAATGTTAATGTTGGCTTTAGGGAGGTGGGAATGCATCCAGATACCGAAAGGTGGAGGGATGCGTTTGTTGAGATTGAAGAGGTTAGTGAAGGAAGGAGAGCAGGTAGAATGGAAACAAAGATTCTGTGTGTGTCAGTGAGGTTGCAAAGAGTGAAGGAGAGACTGGCCTTAGTGCACCTGAGGTCAAGGGGGAGTTCATTGGCCTCTACGTGAAGACTGGTAATAGGGTGGTTTGGATGGCACCAAGACAGATCCTTAGGGTAGTGTTTTCGATGACCTCGATGTGTCTCATGTAAAACTTGTGGGGAGAGCCATAGACAAATTTCTGTAGTCCAGTATTGATCTGAGGAGGGAGCAATATAAGGTGAGCAAGGTGAGACGATTAAATCCCCAGTCAGTGTTAGAGAGGACCTTGAGAAGATTGAGGGCTTTGTAACAGTTGGTTTTAAGGACTTTAATGTGGGGGAGATAGGGAGAGCTTAGAATCGAGAGTGATTCCAAGGAAATGAGAACTTCCCTTACTTTGAATAATTGAATCTTTGAGATGGAGGTTGGGACAATGGAAGAAAGAGCTGCTATTGTTAAAATAAATGAGAATAGTTTGGTTTGGTTTGGTTTTATCTTTTGAGAAATTGAAGCCACTGGTGTCACTCCAATGAGCTAGATTATACAGGCATTTTTGAGGATAATTTTGGAGGGTCTGAAAGCATGAGGAGAATGAGAAAATAGCAAAATCACCAACATAGAGAGAGCACTTTACGTTAGGGGAGGGAGCTTTGGTGATGCTGTTGATTTTGAGGATAAAAAGAGTTGGGGAGAGGATGCTGCCTTAAGGGACACTCAGGTGTTGGATATACCTTTGTGAGTAGGTGTTACCTATATGCACTCTGAAATAGTAAGATTTGTTTGTATTGTCTGAACCAAGTTTGTAATAACTTTGAAAGTATTCCTGAATTGTATGCACACCCTCTTAAATTGTTCCCTATATTGTTGCTTGCTTGGTATTCAAATTTATCCCAAACTCAAACCATTTAAATTGTGATGACCAAAATAGCTGATTATTGCCTATGCAGTATTCATTGAGAGTTTATGTTATTTATAGATTTGTTTTTATTTTCTAATGCTCTAGAAGGTCACATTATAATATTTTGTTGGGATTTACCTACCTTTTGGTTAGTTGTCATAGTAACAAACCTTTTAAAAAATTTTTGAGTAACTGGTATTCAGAGATTGTTGAGATGCTATAGTATTGGCATGTATGAATGTACATATATATGTTCATGTTATGAGAGATTTCATTTCTCTTCAGGTTGATTGAATACAATATGTTTAAGCAACCATAAATATTTGTTTATTGTCATTATTTGCTACTGAATCAGTGCACGCTGCTTTGTATGTATTTCTGTGAATTATTATCAGACCTGGATCTGCATATCCTGTCTTTGGATTATTATTTTATAATCCGAAACAAGCTGAATATTGCTCTCACAAACAGCCAGGTTACATATACAGTATGTGTACTGTGTTCCACTTATTACACTCTGTTTAACCTTTTACACTCTTAGTGCTTCCCATTAACTTCATTTTCATATTAACTGTTATTTTATTCTTAAATGTTTTTAATTTCTATGTGTTCCTTTTAATAACATAAGTCTTTAGTTTTATTATTCCCTTTAATATTTACATTCTGATCTTTAATTCTGCCTATTAAAATACTTTTGGCCTCATGTAAGTATTAAACTGAGTCACCCCATATAAATTTTGATATAAATAAAATACAAAGGCTAACAATTCTTTTTAATAAATGTCAAACACATTAGTGACAAAACCACCAATAAACAGCTAGTATGAATTCACCAACAGCCCTGTTGAACAGCTCCATTTGAAGTAAAAAATATAATTTCTCCATGTTTGCATATTGTACTCCAGTACCAACTTGAACACTTAACAGTACAACAATTTGTTTTCCACTAAATTTAACATGACTTTACATAACTTACATTCTGTTTCGAAGGGCATCACTGTCTGAAGGTGTACCAATCTGTTTAAGTGACTTATCCAAAGTTGAGACTGAAAGTGAAAGATACAAAATGCATAAAGTCAGCAAATGATTAAAATACATGTCCTTATCGAAAATTACCACAGCTACTAATTAAAAACAACTAAAACGATAAATACCGTCATGGTTCGCATGCCCGTGCAAATTGACACCCATATCATATGACCCAGCCAATTATAAAAATGGCATCTCATACTTAGTCCCACATGGCATCCCATGTCCCACATGACATCCCATGTTCCACATAGCATCCTACCCCATGTCCCACATGACATCCCATCCCATCCCTTGTCCCACATGGCATTCCACCATATCTCCCATATGGCATCCCGCCCCATGTCCCACATGACATCCCATCCCATCCCTTGTCCCACATGGCATTCCACCATATCTCCCACATGGCATCCCACCCCATGTCCCACATGGCATCTCATCCTATGATCCACATGGCATCCCACCTTATGTCCCATATGGATCCCATCCCATGTCTCAAACATGGCTCGCATTAATAACAAATTTGTCCTATATTACACTATGGCTGAAATTTCTTACCACACATGTTGTACCTGCGTCGTAAAATTTAGATATGTGAAATTTTACGCCAAAGTTTTTCATTAACTTAAATGAAAATCATAAAAATCTTACCTGTCTGATGTGATTCAAATTTTTATTTCACACAGAAATATAAAAGAAAAATGACACAACTACGACTTACGAAAAGGCAGAATGATTCAACATGTCCATACAAGTACTGTACATAAACACTGGTTATGGAATCATTTATCATCGTTTGGCTGCAATTTCTTTCACTTTAACCCGTTTCTGTATGCTGACATTGTTGTTTACTGATCTGTGGCCTCACAAAGGTTATGCTCTTTTCCTATGCACACCATTGGAGATGAAAGACAAACTTTTTTGGCAGAACGTCTTAACTTTACACAACTTCCCTGAGAATATTCTTCACTAAAATATTAAAAATCTTTTATCACTAGGTTCACAACAAATTTATTGTTTTTCCACAAAATAATCCTGTATGAAACTTACTTGATAAATGGTAGAATCTATATATTTTCTGTGAGTCTTCTGTTCGCGATGTGAACAACTATTCAGCCATTACTTTAAGAGTAGAGCTAAATTTTGTTGATTATTTATGAGGTCAAAGTTCAATAAAATGTTTACTTGTTAGTTGAATCTATTTAAATGTGCATGAGTTGTTAGCCAATCAGTTGTACGACAACCATAGAAGTAATATGACGTCAACATAAACAACACGAGCCTGACAAGAGTGACAGAAACTTCAAAGGTTTGACTGGGAAAAACCTTTTTCGTCAAAACGACCTAAAGGTTCTTCTAATTTTGTCTTTTTGAGCACTAAAACAACTTCAAATAACTACGTATAAGAATTAAAGCAAGAAAAGTACATAATATAGTAATAGTCAGATAGCAAGTTTGAAGCGAAATTCACCCCATCGACCATGGGCCTAAGTTTGGTAGCCTAACGCTCAACACACCTACTACTTAATATATGGAAAGTGTAATAGCCCACTGTACATGCCACCAGTATGTCAAAAAGTGTATTGTGGGATATGAATAATAGCTACATAAACACTGAGGCAAGTACTAAAACTGTATATTGTCAGTATACACATGACCTGTACACTGTACGTATAAGTTTTGAATGCAGGCTGTCAATTGTCAATGATATCATTAGCTAGGATTTTACTTTCCTCCTGTATTGTGTTGTACAGTATGTGTAAAATCGTGTATCTGTGAATTGATCACAATCTGCAAGTCAAGTTACTATACTGTAAAGAAGTAGGCGTGTTCAAGATCTCAATGGTATATTATCGTTGACAATTGGTCAAAGTTCACTAAAACCTTATGGAGGTTTGAATACGATACAAAATAGTATTTTTCTATTCTATTTTGGCATTATACAAGGATTGGGTAAGAACTTTTTCTTAATATTTTTTACGATAATAATAGTCCAATTTTTTAAGATTTTTGGAATTTAAGTACAATTTTTATTCACTTTAGCAAGGCAGGCTTACACAAATGTGTGATAACAATACTTGCTAGCTTTGCTAGCACTCAGTGCCCTGTACAGTCCCCTATACATACCGCGTAGTCCCCGATACATACAACGTCAAAATGACAAAATACGCCAAAAATCAAGGGCTTGTCTTAACTAAATATGCCAGACAAAAATTATAACGCAACGTCTGGTCCTAAATGACATCCCACCCAATGTCCCACATGAAATCCCATGTCCCACATTACATCCCATGCCTTGTCCACGTGGCCTTCCACCATATCTCCCACATGGCATTCTACTATACAGTATGTCTCACATGGTATTCCACCACATGTCCCACATGGCATTCCACCATATGTCCCACATGGCATCCCACCCTATGACCCACATGGCATCCCACCCTATGTGCCACATGGATCCCATCCTAAATGCATGTCCTACATTGATCCAACCATATGTACCACATGACATCCATCCCCCCTGTGTCCCACATTGCATCTCTCCGTATGTCCCCATGTCCTGCATCAGTGGCTTCCCGTGTGATATCCCACATGGCATCCCACCTCATGTCCCACATTGGATCCCACCATATGTTCCACATGGTATCCCTCCCAATGTCCCAATGACATCCTACTTTATGTCCCACATGGCATCACATCCCATGTCCCCATGGCCTCTTACCCTATGTCCCACATAGCCTCCTACCCTATGTCATCCATGGCATCCCAACATATGTCACACTCTGTGTTACTCGTGGCATCCCATCCCCATGTCCCACATGGCATTCCACCCTGTTCCACATGCATTCCACCCTGTTTCACATGGCATCCCACCCCATGTCCCACATGGCATCCCAACCCATGTCTCACATGACATCCCATAGGTTCCATAAGAAGTCTCATCCTAGCTATCACAGTTCCTGATTGAACATACTATGTATGAAAGTGTCAGTTCATATAATAACTTATATGCAAATGACTTTGTTGAAATGGAATGGGACCCCATGTCCCATATGACATCCTATCCCATGGCATTCCACCCTATATGTCCCGTATGGCATTCTACCATATATCCTACATGGCATTCCACCCTGTTTCACATGGCATCCCACCCCATGTCCCACATAGCATTCCGCCCTGTTCAACATGGCATTCCACCCTGTTCAACATGGCATTCCACCCCATGTCCCATGGCATCCCATCCCACGCCCCACATGACATCCCATAGGCTCCATAAGAAGTCTCATCCTAGCTATCAGTCCCTGATTGAGCATATACTATGTATGAAAGTGTCAGTTCTTATAATAACTTATATGCAAATGAGTTGTTGAATAAGAAAAAAAGGTGGAGTCAAACAATATGCCTGATAGAACCCTTGGTGTAAACAACATGATATATATTATATCATATGTCCCGCATGGCCCTCATCCATGTCCCATATGGCATCCCTCCCTATGTCCATATGCAGTCAAATCCTGTCACAGTTCCTGACTGAGCATACTAAAAAAAAAAGCCTGGTCAGTTCATATACTGTAGCCACTTTATGCAAAAGACCACAATAATAAAGGCAGTTTAATAATCATGCATGCCTGATACAACCGTTGGTGCCCAAATATTTTGAAGAATTTTACGGATTTTAAATCTCCAATGCTACGAGAGAGACGTTTGAGGATCTCTGAAGAATATTGGAAAATTATATCATTTTATAGTTATCTTCTAAGGATGTATTAAATGTTTTGTAGACTTTTTAAAAGGAAACTTGTCTTCAATATGTCTTAAATGTCTCTGATAAACTAAAATTTTGTAAGGAAATTCTAACCTTCCATAAGAATATCTAAAGAAACTTTACCTTTTTTTGAGGAGCTTCGATGAAACTTTAACATTTTCTAAGGATTTCTCAAAAAACGTTCACATTTTTGAGGAAATCTTAGGAAATACTGTGGACGGCCGGACGGACAAAATCGCCATTACATAGGTTCGCATTATGCTTCGCATGTTCACCAAAAATACTATTTCCATGGTGACAACAAGGGTTATATATATGTTAGTGTAATATTTGCATTCTTGTATATCAAAATTTCAGAAGCTCTTGTAGTGAAAAATTTAGGAAGTGTTTTAAGACACAATCTTTGTTTAATTTAAAAACACTGAAGTTCAATTGAGATAGGACATGGGGTTATCCCATTTAACGTTGAGTAAAGAAGTAAGGACATACTTGGAGTCTGAGAAGATGGCAAAGTGACTGAGTGGAGAGTACTCAATATAGTTGAGGGCAAGCATGATAACCTTAGCATCAGTGCAAAAGTCAATGTCAATATGTTTCTTATTGTATTTATGTTTTATTTTCGTGTTCATGAGGTCAAATTTTGCAGTAATTTTCAGCGAGGGACTATTTTTGAAAACATCTTGCATATGCTGTAATATTGTTACACACCCTTTAGGCTTATATTTCAGAGCCCCTGTGCAAAAGTCAATGTTAGTATGTTTCTTACAGTATTTATGTTTGACTTTTGTGTTCATGAGGTCACATTTTAGGGTAATTTTCAGTGAGGTACCATTTTTGAAATTATCTTGCATGCACCCTTTAGGCTTATGTTTCAGAGGTCTATACTTGGACAATAAAATTGAATAATAACTAATTTGACTATTTGGACTTTGATGTTATAGAATGTGACCACCAATGACATCAATACATGGTGTAGGAAATCATCCAATCAGTGAGATAAGGAATAGGTAACAAACAATCAGTGCATAACAAAAAGCACTTGTTTTGCACTCAGATGATTTCTCTTGTAGCCAAACTGAACATTTCTAAAATGATAATCATTTATGATGTCTTTGCACAAATTGTTTTACTTGCTGATTTCCATCCACACTACCAATACTGTATGTGTACTTTGTATATAGCAAGTGTTTTTGTGTGTAACAAAAGCTAACTTTTAGAGAACAAAAGAAATTATCAATTTATTGACTAATTATTTCAAAGAAAGCACAGTGGCCAGAAGTAGAAAGTTCCTCTAAAATTGACTAGGCTTGATTCAAGGCACACAACCTACTTTGCATCCTTCAGAGACTTCACTCCAATTACTTCAGTCTACACAGTTGAAAATGAGTACCAGTGTTGCTGGAGATTAACCTTTGACAGACTTTGCATCCATCAGAGATTTGAATCCAATTACTTTAGTCTACACAGTTGAAAATGAGTACCATGCAGTGTTGCTGGAGATTAACCTTTGACAGACTTTGCATCCTTCAGAGATTTGACTCCAAATACTTCAGTCTACACAATTGAAAATGAGTACCAGTGTTGCTGGAGATTAACCTTTGACAGACTTTGCATCCTTCAGAGATTTGACTCCAATTACTTCAGTCTACACAATTGAAAATAAGTCCCAGTGTTGCTGGAGATTAACCTTTGACAGACTTTGCATCCTTCAGAGATTTGACTCCAATTACTTCAGTCTACACAATTGAAAATAAGTCCCAGTGTTGCTGGAGATTAACCTTTGACAGACTTTGCATCCTTCAGAGATTTGACTCCAATTACTTCAGTCTACACAGTTGAAAATGAGAACCAGTGTTGCTGGAGATTAACCTTTGACAGACTTTGCATCCTTCAGAAATTTGACTCCAATTACTTCAGTCTACACAATTGAAAATGAGTACCAGTGTTGCTGGAGATTAACCTTTGACAGACTTTGCATCCTTCAGAGATTTGACTCCAATTACTTCAGTCTACACAGTTGAAAATGAGAACCAGTGTTGCTGGAGATTAACCTTTGACAGACTTTGCATCCTTCAGAGATTTGACTCCAATTACTTCAGTCTACACAGTTGAAAATGAGTACCAGTGTTGCTGGAGATTAACCTTTGACAGACTTTGCATCCTTCAGAGATTTGACTCCAATTACTTCAGTCTACACAATTGAAAATGAGTACCAGTGTTGCTGGAGATTAACCTTTGACAGACTTTGCATCCTTCAGAAATTTGACTCCAATTACTTCAGTCTACACAGTTGAAAATGAGTACCAGTGTTGCTGGAGATTAACCTTTGACAGACTTTGCATCCTTCAGAGATTTGACTCCCAATTACTTCAGTCTACACAGTTGAAAATGAGTACCAGTGTTGCTGGAGATTAACCTTTGACAGACTTTGCATCCTTCAGAGATTTGACTCCCAATTACTTCAGTCTACACAGTTGAAAATGAGTACCAGTGTTGCTGGAGGTTAACCTTTGACATACTGGTGTCCTGTCTAGGGGGAGTCTTTGATCTGCACTCACTTGATCCGTACCATGGAAACCAGGGATAAGCACCGCACCAGCCTTGTGCACCTTCATTGCTGGGGAAAGGAACTCATTCTTAACTACCGCACCAGCCTTGTGCACCTTCATTGCTGGGGAAAGGAACTCATTCTTAACTACCGCACCAGCCTTGTGCACCTTCATTGCTGGGGAAAGGAACTCATTCTTAACTACCGCACCAGCCTTGTGCACCTTCATTGCTGGGGAAAGGAACTCATTCTTAACTCACCTTGTGCACCAGCCTTGTGCACCTTCATTGCTGGGGAAAGGAACTCATTCTTAACTACCAGACCAGCCTTGTGCACCTTCATTGCTGGGGAAAGGAACTCATTCTTAACTACCGCACCAGCCTTGTGCACCTTCATTGCTGGGGAAAGAACTCATTCTGACTCACCAGCCTTGTGCACCTTCATTGCTGGGGAAAGGAACTCATTCTTAACTACACGCACCAGCCTTGAAAATGACCTTGTTGCTGGGGAAAGGTTAACTCATTCTGACATACTGGCCTTGTCACCTTCATTGCTGGGGAAAGTCTTTCTCTGCACCAGCCTTGATCCCTTCATTGCTGGGGAACCAGGAACTCATTCTTAACACTGCACCAGCCTTGTGCACCTGCATTGCTGGGGAAAGGAACTCATTCTTAACTACCGCACCAGCCTTGTGCACCTTCATTGCTGGGGAAAGGAACTCATTCTTAACTACCGCACCAGCCTTGTGCACCTTCATTGCTGGGGAAAGGAACTCATTCTTAACTAAGCAAAGCATTTCAAAAAATTCCTTTGCTGCTCATCCCCATTCCTTTTAAAAGTCACATGCCAGAGCAAAACAATTAGTGTGGCTTGTACAGGATTAACAGGTCAATTTGAAATTAATCCTTTCAACTCTCAATTTTCGTTGACCTTCCTTTGAAAAATCATTTAACTACGACAAGTTTATCAAAAAGAGACAAGCGTTCACTCACCATTGCTGTTGATTTTGAATATATTGTTCCCCGTCTCCTGAAGGAGTGAATTGAACTGACTTCTATCTGCAAGAGAAATTGCAGTCATTTTGATCAAATGGAGTTCTGCAGTATGATACAATTATCGTAATGTAGGAAACCACAGTGCTACAACTATATACAGTTTATGCATCCAAGCGATTCTGAAAGTTCTTTTAGTTTCAATTTTCCAAAGTCTTCCACATATTGACATCATATTGAGTTTCTTTATTGATTCATTAACTTATGACTTCCACTTCCTATTTTGAGCTGTTTGTTTTAACACTATACTTGGCATTACAGAGTAAGCCTACAAACATAATAAATGGAAGACTTGGCTCCTTTACCCTTTGAACTCTTTGTTACTTTCAGAGAGTAAATTAACCACAAATAATCAACACTGAAAGCAGTGGGAAGGAGAAAGGGATGTGTCCTGTGGTGGGAAGGAAGAGAGGGAATTCTGGGGATGGGAAGGAGAAGGGGTGTGTCCTAGATTGTGGATATATGGTTCAATGTTTTGGACCAACAGCATAGCCGGCTGCTGAAATTAACAAATGTTAGGAGGTAAAAGCATTACATCATAAAATAACAGATGGTGGAAAGAGGAAGCGAAAAGTAGTAAGAATCAACTGAATGGGAATAAGAATGAGGCAAACAGAAGGAAATACTGCATGACACACAAGGTTGAAACAGCATTGCCTTGTGGTTCTGATTGTAATTCTAAAAACATCAAACCTACAAAATACCTAATATTACCAAACTGTTTTAGGAAAGAAAAAAAAAAAAAAACTCATATCTGTATAAGCGCCTGATTCTCATAGACTACACCCAGAAATTCAAACTAAGTTGATCAATACCACCGAAAGAAAATAATTCCCACAATTTTGTTGAAAAGATTTTTAGATTGAAAACCATACATTGTAAAAGTTGGATTAATTGCCCTTAAAAGACCACCAACAGGGACACAATCTAACTTAATTATTAATGAACAAAACAATCAGATTGCGAGAAACTCAAAAGCCTTCCATTCATACCTTGTGGCACATGAAATGGTCCACCACTTTCTTCTAGCGTCCCATAAGTATACTCCCCTCTGCTCATTGTGAATGGTGACTAGGTGTGTTGGGATGGAATGTGGAGGTTTAACACCTAGATACACATCAAAGTTCAAATGAAATCTGAAAGAAGAAAAAGGAAGCATATCGTTATTTGTAACAGTACCCAAAATGTCCGAAAAGTAGAAGTATCAGACAGGTGAATGTCATGACCACTCTAACATAAAACAAAAATCATTGAGAAGTTCATCAATATAGCTCTTTTTGAAAGAAAGGAAACATATTTCATTCACTGTTTGTATAATGTAAGCATCAATGTGTAATGATTTTCATTCCTTTTGATATTTATAGCATGGATGTTAATACTGTCATGATATGGCGGTATTACTTATCAATTATCGTGGAGAAAAATATTGCGATATATTGGTATATCGCGATATATTGGTATATTGGATATATTAGGAATATCACGATATTTTTCAAGAAAACTGACTTATGACACAAATTGTTAATATCACTACTTCTTTCATGTATATCATGAATGATGAATGCAAGAACAAATTATTTCCAGATCTAGCGTGACTATTACGTTCTAGATTTCATCACAAATCACACACGTTTGGTTGGTAATTTAGCCAACGTGACAATGAATCATCAAAGTGTGAGGCATGTTCTGGGAAAAAAAATCATTCTTTTTGCCAACTTACATCGGAGCATTCTAGTGTGGGGTGAAGGAGCATGATTCTAATTAGTTTGTTGATGTTTCACGATATTTTTGCATGTTCTTAAAGTTGATTTAGAAACGATCATGGCCTAAACTTGACTTTTGGATTTACCACCGTGACCTTAGTACTGTAACATACAAAGTAGCCTAGCCTAGTTGCATGAAAATTCCTTAGTTCCGTATTAGCATTTGGCATCGCGATATGTGTTAAGAGGCATATTTCATGTCATGGGAAATAAGATATCGCGATAATCAACATATGACAGCACTAATGAATGTAGCCTTGATCTTTTTGTTTCCATTCTTGTCTCAAAAATCAATCAAGTATCTGAAGCATTTCAATCACTTTATGTTTGTTCCTTTTAAAGTTTAATGGTTCACTGGTTGAAAGTCTGGATCCTACGATAATGAGAAGATATTGACCTTTATGTTAATTTACACTAAATCCTTTCTTTTTTCAGTAGAATGTACCTACTTTGTCTTCTCTTGTTAAATTTAATCCATTTTGTTCAGAGAGTTTACAACATTTTGTCTGGTTTATGTTGTCAATTACTTGCTATCAACCTATCAAATAGAAGACTTCTACCTTGTAATTCTTTTCACATTCGGCCTAACATTTTACTTTTTTAACATTTTACTTTTTTTAAATTTTACTTTTTTAACATTTTACATTTTAGTATAAAACTGGTGGATCTACTCTGATGCCACACTTATAGTAAACTTACCTGATTTGAGTTCACACATCTCATACATTACAAAATAAGTAAAAACTGATAGAACTGTGCATTGACCCAAATGTGTTGAACCACCCATCATGTACATCTAAAGCAACAAGTCACGAGGTTTAAGAGAAGTAACTTAAACATGAACAAAGTCGGACGACGGACAGAGTCTAAAATTGAATGAAGTGCAGTATGAAACCTACCTGTTGAAAACATACTTGCATCCCACAAAGCAGATCCATCTCTTATCCTATTCCTAAATGAATTTGATATTCCAAAATAAACCATTACCTACTGTATGCATCACTATACCAGCGTTAGTTGGATTTTAACTTCATTCTTGAATTACACAAAATGTTCATGAAAGAAACGGTGCTCAGACAAAGACTTTAAGATGGTATACTGGTACCCTGTAACTTTTAAGAGATACAGACCTCCCTTAACTGATTGGAAAATAATATGAAACTTTGTATGTTATTTTTGTGAAGCAAGTGTTTTGTTAATTTCATTAAAATGATGGAATAATCAATGTCCTTTTTTAATATAAAAGCCCAAACAAAAATTGTTCTTGCCACTAGTTTATACCACACAATTGTATAACAAACTGAACCTCAGGAAAATACTACTGATGACCTCCTTTTATCTTTACTTCTCAGTCTTTTTCCGCTGGGCTTTCCAACCCCCATGTAATTTCCCTCCTTGCCCACTCATAACTTACTCATTACATCATCACTGAATTGTTTTTTTTAATTGTTAAAATCAATTTACACACCAAAGGAAAATGATTCAATCATAATTTCCACCTAGCTTTTTTTCTGCATAATTACTTGAAGACATTTTCTACTTAAGAATAGTGCCAAAAAATAAATAAAGACCAACATGTACTGTATGTGTTCAAATGAGCAGTATATACATACATACATACATGATACATACATACATACAGAGACATGCATGCATACATACATACATACATACATACATACATACATATATACACACACATACATACATACACACATACATGATGACATTTAAATGAGGCGCCTTTTTCCAGAAGTTACAAAGCGCCCAGATTGTTACAACACAGTCCAGATCTGATCAACATAATAATAACAAACAGGGAAGTTACACTTTATCATATACTGTAAATGTGTTTTGTGCAGTTTCTTAAATTGTCCAAGTGAACTTGCATGGCAAATATTTGAGGGCATTGAGTTCCATACATAGGGAGTGGCAGCAGAAAATGCACGCGAACCAGCTTTAGTGTTGATGTGATGCTCAGCCAGGAAGTTCTCTAAAGGGGAGCGAAGGGCATGCGATGGAACATAAAGTATATATGACCAAACTTACAGTGTATCACTTTAAATATCAAGGAATTACTACAGTATACAATGGTATGAAACCTACCAGCAAAATTGTACAATGAAGGTACAGGTACAGTAATTCTGGATATGTTGTTGTGTCAACCATTAAATTTAAATGTAGCTACATTATCTTCACTGTAATATCAGAGATTCACGGGTCATTTATTCAAATTGCAATAAAATAACATTTAAACAGTAGGCTTCATTGCTTCAATCTAAAATTGAAGTGGACTGGCACAAAGAAATCTACCAGTCCAAGTGTAGTAACCAGCACCTTATGACTACTAGTCAGCTAGTATAATGAACAATTTTAGGGTTAGTTATGGTAGCATGGGCAAAAATCCAAGTTGGGACCAGCGCCTCCGGCACCTCAGGCCCAGAACCTCATCGGTCCAGGACCGGTGTACCATACAGCCAATGTGAGGTCTACCTCCCCTGTCTACTCTGTGGCATGTCAGAAGTAAACCTGTATTCCATATTTGTACCATATTATTGTAGTAAAAGTCAAAATGAACTAATGCAATCCTGCCTTGTACTTTTTGTGTACCAATGTGATTCTACCTGACAAATTTTGACATAAAATATGAGACAATGATTTGACAAACATGTTTTTCAACGACGAGTGAACACACAATTACAATGACGGGGTCGTCGCCAACGTAATCGGTTATAATAGTAACAATGCTATCACGAAACGCTTAATACGACCCGGACGAGAACACAGGTACGACGTACGGACAGACATAACATCGACAACCAAGTCAATGTCCACAGCATTTGATAACCAGTTGTGGTGCACTGGCATGTCTACCCAACCCAAGCTTGAGCCTAGGGCCTCGTGATCTGTAGACATGTATGATAACCGCTACACCACAGTTGGTAGACAAAAAACATGTTTTTAAAAGAGTTTCATACATTTTATATGACATGACCTGGGGACAAATACCCAAGGCTGTAAAGGGAGAAGGTGGTGTACATTTGATTCCCACAAGAATAACACAAAGCTGTATAATACATCAAGAAATTAATATGATTGATAAAGGAGGTCTGAGTGAACCGTCTTACAACACATTTTCCCTGTACAATCAGACAAAGAAATGAGAAACCAATAACCATGGTAGAATTTTTTTAAAGAAAAACTACGTAAGGACTACTCCACACCATGGAAAAGAGTCCTGTACGCTTATGTCCTTCAACAACGATTTAATTTAAATACAAATTTTCTTGATCCAGCCTGAGGATTTCAGCGGCAGTTTTCCAACTTACACAGCCCAACAGCACATGGTATTGTAAGTCTTTCAGCAAGTATCATAGCAAACAGCAATGGATGAAATTACTAGGTATCCAGCTTCTTTTTTCTCCCACTTATAAATTAATTGGAAAGGAGATGACATGAATGTCAAGAATAAAATCAGGTATATAATACAATCTTGATAGTAATGAGGAAAAGTTAAAACTCATATTGGTTGAAAGTTCAGTGGTTGACTGTGTATGCAGGAGAATAGCATGTACGCGCACTTATGATCCCTACATGCACCTGTCTCTTTCCCATTGTTAAAAGGAGACTGAAAACAAGTTGGTTTGGACAAATCTGCATCTACTATATCATAATCATTCATCCGAGTTGGATAAATGAATATAGCGCTGTGCGAGGAATAGCTAGTGGTGTAGAGCTAAGTTGTGAGCTAGAGGGCTCTTCTCCCCAATGTTTAAAGTTACAGCCTACCATAGTTATGATCAATTACTTGTCAAAATAACATTTTATTAAATGATTACTGGACACATCAACCGACACTATGACTACTGCACCGCATGCATTTTAATGAAGTTGATGCAAGTGTAACGATGGCACCAATCTCAAGTGAGGGCACCAATCTGTATAAACGGCACCAATCTGAACTGACGGCACCAATCTGAATCGACGAAATAAAACATTGGGGGGGGCTATCTCCCCCTCCCCCCTCTGGCTACGCCACTGCCATAACATGGAAAATTCACCCTCATCATTCCCTTTGGAAACCTTTGCCTCCCCTTCCCCCAAGGGCTCCAATTCAATTCAACTGTACCAATAACTGACATAAAGTACAACAATTTAACCTTCATGAGTATTTAATAATTATATAAAAGTATGTACTTCAGTTTTCTTTTATCTCCTTAAAACTGAAGCTTTGCTGCACTAACATGGGTCTTTTAAGAGACCTCTCCATAATGATGTCATTGAAGCGAAGACTGACAATATACAGTACTTGTCTCCCAAGTGTCAAATACATGTACATTCAGAAAACAATTTCTTCACATTATAACTCGGGTGTCTTCATAGACCACTGAAACAAGACTGAAGGGAGTGCTACAACAATACAGCCTATGGAGTATGCTCAGTAACTGCATAATTTCACCAAATGGACATGAAAATCAAACCTTCATTCCATTGATACTGATATTTTCACAATTTTTAACCTCTGTAACCCCAAAATTTGACAGAAATAATTGGCCGAGAGCACATCATCTATCGACTCTGCTTCAATTGCTCTGGTGCAATGCTACTAATTTCCATAAATGTGTACTACTGTAGGTCAACAAGACAATCACTTTTTGGCCGCCAGCTTCTTTAAGCATTCTTGCTTTGAACTTTCTTTTAGGTATGATATTAGATCCTTTTATTATTTGTAACTTCTACAACGTAAGGAGGTGAAGACAGGTGGCTCAATTGGTAGAGCATTTATCTTTGAATTTTGAAGAGTTTCATTACCACGTATGTGAGAGATTTTAAATAAGAATAAAAAATCAACCAAATTTTAAGGGTTTTCCTATGGAGCCTAACACTATACTTGAGTATGGTTGCCATTTCAATTTCAAGTCAGGATTTTTCCAATAATTGCGATCTGAGAACGACGAATTCATGCTACACTGGCTGACTGGAAGCTGATGATGTGAAAGTTTACCATACAAATTACCAGTGAAAGCGACAGATGCATTTCTATGTGTAAAAACTGTGACGCTTTTTCGGAGCCAACACCATTTATTTCCATGTGAAAATTTATACACCTTAAGATTTAAAAAAACAAAGTTCACAGGATAACAACACAGTTTAATAGTCTGCGAAAAATAATTACCTTATGCATTAGTTTACATAAGCAAATTTTTGAGGAAATTAACCTTTTTCAGACTTACTTTGCTAATTGGATGTTCACAGATTCAGAAAATGCTGGTTGTTAGGTATCAGCATGTTTGAGCAAAATCCAAACACTGTCATGCAAGCGTATACGCCTAAATGTGCGAGTGTTCTCTGGTGAAGTCACAAGTAAACCCTCAAAGAAGGACGCCGGCCATCATATCGTACAATTGCATTTTAATACGTTAATAGGTTCAAATTTATTTGAATGACGCGAATCATTTATGGCTCAATTTCTGTTTTTTGGAGGTAAAATTTCATGATTTTAGGAAGACTTTGGACATTCATTTCTTTGTGTAACACTTTAGTACTAGGCCTAGACAAATTGTCAATTTTTTAGAATAAATAGATCAAGTTTTGATATCAAAAACAATTTTGCAACAAGATCTTGTCACAAAATTTTGTGAACAAGAGTTGAACTTGAAGGCCATTAACTTGTTTCTTTATCGTGTGACACACAGTTTTCAATGTGCATGCCTTCATGCGCAAATCCGTAGGATTTGGTCACTACGTAATTTAAGCATGAAGATTCGTCCTAAAAAGTTACAATCCCTGACAAAAAGAAATGAAACAAACCCCACTCCCTCTTTTCAAAGTTTCATTGAATTTCAATGTTGTCGAAAAAAGTATGGGATGGGATGCGGTGCTAAGACCCAACATTGAAAGGGGGAGAGGTGGATGGATTTGGTAGATTAAACATCCGATGTCATAATATGACAAACGTATCTCCTAATTTGTTCCATTTATTTTGTCGGGGATTGTACTGTAGCCTAACGTAACCTGCCTTTAGGTCGCCACTGCCTTTACGTCGCCACCCATCTGTTTTGATCAATCCATTTCCTCACGCATGGCCCTACTCTGATAATGATTATCGTAATAGGAAGCAAATTTGGATCAGGTGACATGTAACCTACCATCAGGTGACTTCATATGCGCGAAAAGATGAGGTGATTCAAATTCAATCACGTACAGTACCTTACAGACCACAAAATTTGATTCAGCCAACTCACTGTTTGACTCATTGTTTATGTCATAGTTACAAAATTAGAGGGCGCCCTTCCACAATTGTCATATTTGTTAAGTTTTTTTTTATCCAAAAAACATTGCAATGATGCCAAATAGAACTACCTTTTGTAGTGTCTGTAATGGGGGTGACAAAGTTAGGGCAGATGACCTCCCACAAAGTGGCGACGTAAAGACAGTATGGCGAAATGCATTCTACATGTTAAGAAATAGGGGTTAGGAGTTCAAGCGCTGGGGAAATGTTAAAGAGACAGGTCACGAATTAAAGGAAAGATATATCTTCATAAGTTAAAAGAGATGGGGAAATTGCTTAAGGGGGTGACATAGGTTGACGGGGCAGGTTTCTTAGGTTAAAACAGTAGGGTTTCATAGGTTAAAGGGATGGTGTGTCATACTGTAGGTTAAGGAGGTAGTATTTTATAGGTTAAAGAAGTAGTGTCATTATTCAAAAATAAATTAACATCATTAATTGAGTATTTTTATTATTCCTAATAATTTTTTGACTTTTTTTAAATGACAATGGCTGTCAATAACTTTGTTTTTATGTTAAAAGAACATTGAAGATCTTCCGATTTAAACATGTGCATTTCATCACTTACCCCACGCTCACATTGGAATAACATGTAGTGGCTACTTAAAGGCAAGGTGACCTTACAGTCACCAGGCAAATTTTCCGAAGTTTAAATGCATATTACCTTTGAAGTTTCAAATAATTATAGCTGTTGACTGCATTTTTAACTGTGTGAAGAGTATTTTGTTTATTTTTGAGAAAAAAAATTGTAAGTAAGAGTTATTTCTGACCATGATTTTGCGAAATCTATCGCGAAAGTGGCGACTTATACTATGTTAGTAGGCCTACTAACTTAGTAATCTCGCTGTCACTATCACTGTGTTTATTGGGCAGTTCCAGAAAATACAGTGTGTACAGGGGGTCAGCAACATATGATACCTACCTATACCTATGTTTCCTGGATGAAAGGCTAGTAGCCTAAGATTCCAGACCTAGAAGTGTCAAGTAATTCGTGACTCTCTGCCTTTAAGTGAAAGCGAAAAGCCCCATTACACCAGTGCTTGTCCAACCTGTTCTTCAACAAATTTATATTACATGCTTCCAGTGCACCACAACTGGTTATCAAAGGCCGTGGACATCGACTTGGTTGTCGATGTTATGTCTGTCCGTACGTCGTACCTGTGTTCTCGTCCGGGTCGTATTAAGCGTTTCGTGATAGCATTTGTACTATCATAACGGAATACGCAGGCGACGACCCCGTCATTGTAATTGTGTGTTCAACTCTCTCTCTCTCTCATGCTTTCACAACCTCCTTTGGTAAATTACTCCATAACTTGAAAATCCGATTGGAGAAAAAATTATGTCAAACGCTGGTGAATGAATGTGATTGAAGAATTTTCCTGTATTTAGAACCTCTTGTTCTAGTATTATTACAAATAGGTAAGAAATTTGCAACTCTTGTATCATATATATGTGGGACCATCTTTTATACTTCAATCATATCACCTCTTGCTCTTCTGTAAGTTAATGTTGGTAGATTCAAATAATTAAGCCTGTCAGGATATGGCAGATTACACAAATGTGGGATAAGTTTGGTGCCTCTTCTTTGAATATTTTCGATCAACTCAATGTGTTTTTTCTTTGATGGGTGCCAGACACAGTTTGAAAATTCCAGATAAGGTCTTACAAATGCCTTGTAGAGTTGGACTAGAAAGGTTTTGTCAAGATATGTGAATGATCTATGGATGAGTCCAAGTATTATATTTGCTTTGTTGACTTTCTCGTTGATGTGAGCTTCAAAAGTAAGCTTGGAATCAAAAGTTACTCCCAGTTCCTTCTCATTAGTTACAAATTCAAGATTGTGATTCAACATGGTGTAGCATAAATTACTTGAAGGAGAACAACGTGCAATTTCAAGGACCTTGCACTTGCCTGGGTGAAATTTTAATAGCCATTTAGAAGACCAGTTTGCCAAGGAGTCCAGGTCAGCTTGCAAGATATTATGGTCTTAAGTTAACCTCATTGGCCTATAAATCTTAGTGTCATCTGCAAAGAGGCAAATTAAAGAACTCACAGTATTAGGGAGATTATTTATATATAGGCCTAGGCTATAATAAATAGGATCGGACCCGAAACACTACATTGTAGTATACCACTGGTTGCTGTCACTGAATGAGAAGTACAACCATTTACTAAAACAAGCTGTGACCTATTTGTAAGAAAGGATCTGATCCAGCTATACAATGGAATATGGGATTCGGGGAGGGGGGTGCGTGTGCTGGGATTCACGGGGCCTTGAACTGAGATTGGGATTTATGGGAGGTCCGTGAACTGGGATTCGGATTCGGGAGGGTGGGGTTAAACGGGATTGGGATTCCGGGAAGGGGGCAGTTGGGGAGGGGTTCAGCGGTTTAACGGAATTAGGATTCCGGGATGGGGTTTCAACAGGATTGGGATTCCGCTTGGGGGAGGGGGGAAAGGGGGGAGAGGGGGGAGGGGGGAGGGTATCTTATGGAGATGTCACCGACCCACCTGTACACATATTTTCTGCAACTGCCCATTGTTAAATTTGAGTAGGCCTAGCCTACGACCTTAACGTTAAGTTAGGCCTAAAAGTGAGCTAACGTCAGACGTTACATTTACTAAGTTACAATAACGAACTTGAACTTGAACTTGAAGTTGAAGTTGATTTTCATTACAAGGAATTGTCAAAAACAGCTAAACCTTACACAAAATAAAGTACGGCTGACGTTAGTGTAGACAGATAATTAATATGCTTCAAACGGTTTTTATTACAGCTCACATGCATTTAATCGGTGGTCACTCCTCACTGCCAGTCTTCAGCCACTGTCACTGTCCGTCAAGCTGTCTACTTTGACTCGGTTAAGTCTCGCGGAAATACCCTTTGTCATGCATGTGTTATTTATCGTACATTTGCCGTTAAGAATAATAATGCATGCACACGTACACTGTGCACACAACGTACGGCGGCGCTCGTTTGTTTTGCGCAAGATGATAATCATCATGTGATCCTCTCTTGCATGACGTAATGAGAAACCTTAACTGTGACCTCTTGAATGGTTGCTATCGGTAGCTAAGGACTCAGCTGGTATACGGAAGAATGTCAACAGTCAACAGGTCAATGAAATCGTAACACAAAGTGTTTAATGCCATTTCTTCCTGTGATATATCGGAACCTAGTGTAGTTCTACAGTGCACAAAACTGAAGAAGATTGAATATAATCATGAATAACATCATTGGTTTCCCCGATTATGTTGAAAGGAAGGGATCGTTATTTTTACGGTCAGATCACATGAATTATAGCAGACCGACACTCAATTCAAATTGGTAAGTAAACTTTATACTTCTTGATTTGTCTGAGGCCACCCTCCTCCCCCCTGCCACCTTCAAACAAGTGAGAAACTTACAGTCAGCTTCATTTAGCGAGATTTCCCACCATCCCCAATTGTTAATAGTTTCTTCCCCTCAGCCTCAGAGCCGCAATTTCTGGGGGACATGGGAACTTCCCCCCCCCCCTTCCCCACACACACACTTTTCAACATTTTTTTGAAAAAAACTGTCTCTAACAGTTAAACGTTTTGCTGGTAAACTTGGCTACCCCCACACACACACACACATACCCCACACACACACACACACACACTCTGTGAATGAGAATTACGGCCCTGCTACCTCAAACTCCCATGTAAAATCAGGCTAAAGAATAGTTGGAAAATAAAAACTGAGAAATAATTGCACTTACCAGTGTATTGATCAAACCTGATCAAACATCCCTATATACATGTAGGCCTAGTTACTCAGAGATCCTGTTCTGACTGAAGAATTCTCCTGGATCCCTTTTGTCAGCTCAAAGCTTGTATTTAGGCTAAAATTGTATGAAATTATCATGATATCTACTTGGGTAAATCTGGATGCATTCTCTGTAATCATAGTATAAAGTTAGGGGCTAGTTTTTGTCTATTAATTCTTGCCCCGAATGTAACGTTAGGTATTGACTCAGATATTACTAGTACTACTTGAACATGGTAATGTCAACTAAGCGATGCACAAAAGAAAATTTTCTGATCATATTAAGTCGTGGACGGATTTTGAAGATCTTATATTCATGTTCCCTAATCGATTAGTTACCTTTAAGTTGTATGAAATTGGACGGGCCTCTGGATCATACTTTCCACTTAAAATCTTGAATAGCTCAATCATGCCACTAGTTAACATAACATAACAAGATGACGGGCAAAGAAGGGTGAGTAACTCCATCAAAATTATATTGAAACAAATTAACATCACCACCACCACCACAATACAAAATTCAAAGACACTTGGCCAGAGTTGGTAAAGAACTCATCAATGTTGACTTTGAAATTGTGAACAGAATTTGAGCTAACTACCCACTCAGGCGAACCATTCCACTCATCAACAACTCTTTGCGAAAAGCTAAAACGCCGAAAATCTATCCGTGAGAACTCTTTGATCAACTTCAAACTGTTTCCACGTATTAGACGAGGATTATCTGAAACATGCAAGAAAAAACAGGAAGTCAAAGCATCACTACCAAAAAACCTGAATCATATCGCCACGTACTCTTCTCAACTCAAGCGTGGTCGAAGCAAGAATTCATTACCTAGATTCATAAGAGAGATTCCTTACTTCGGGAATAAGTCTAGTACGTGGCTTTTCGCTGAACCTGCTCCAAAATGAACTGATCGTTCTCATCAAAGGGACTCCAAGCCTGAATAGCATACACAAGATGAGGCCTGACTAACTGCTTATACAAATTAAGAACAACCTTTCTACCAACAAAACAATTATTTCTTCTAATCAAGCAAAGCATCCTATTTGCCCTTTCATCACACTATTTAGAAGGCTTCAGATTTCATGAAATGACAACACCTAGATCTGTAGATCCCTTTCTTGATCAACATAACCAAGATTTGAACTATTCATGCAGTAATCAAAAGCCAATTTGCTCTGATCAATATGAATAACTTTGCATTTCTCAACATTGAATGACATCTGCCACGTTTGGGACCAAGAAACTAACTTATCCAGATCAGTTTGCAACAGCGAATTATAATCCTTGGCATCATCAACACTCCTGTACAGCTTAGTGTCATCAGCAAATTTACAAATCCTGGAGCCAAGGGAAACATCGAAGATTAGGAAAAAAAGCGGACCCAATACAGAACCCTGAGGAACACCACTTGCAATCTTCTTCCATGGAGACACTTCACTATTAACAACATTCTTAGTGACCTGTCAACTAACCAAGAATATATCCAACTGGCACACTTTCCCTCTACACCAAAGTGCTCTTGTTTTCATTATGAGCCTGCCTAACGGAACCTCATCAAATGATAGATAACATCCATATTATGACCAGAATGAACTAGTTTAGTAACATCAGCAAGAAACTCCAATAAATTAGAAACACAAGTTCTCTTAGGTAAGTACCCATGCTGGGACAAATTTAACAAACCATTGACCAGTAAATGATCTAGTACAACATCATTAACAATGGACTCCATGACCTTGCTGCACACAACACTAGTACGACTCACAGGCCTATAGTTACAGGGCAAACTGTGGTCACCCTTGTTAAACATAGGAGTGACATTAGCAATTCTCCAATCACTAGGAAGAACACCAACATCAAAGCACTTTGAAAGATAATACTCAAAGGAACAGAAAGAACATCAGAACACTCACACTATCTTGACAGGGTGCTTTATTTTAATTCAAAGCCTTCAACTTCTCAGACACAACATCAACTGAAAAATCAACATCCTTAATGGATACTGGAGAGTGCACACTAAGATAATCCACAACATCAGCAGCAAGGAACTCCTTAGTTCTGTTGTTCTAAACCACAATTCTAATGTGGCTACATTTAAACGTGGGAATGTCTCACTGCTGCATAATGTAAAAAATTACACTTCCATTGTTCCAAAATATGTTTCACTTTTTTTCATATTCAGATCTATTCATTATATTTTTTGTATTTGTGTGTGATATTGTGGCCTCCCCTTACCCCCCCCCACACACACACACACAGCCACACATTCGTTTTGAATAACCCAATCGTGGACATCTACCGGGACGGTATTTTAGCCTAATGAGATGTTAATTGATGCATTGATGATCACAATTTTACAACCTATTTTAACACTCATCGTTTTGTTTTTAATGGCTTAAAACAGGAACGTAATTACATACTAACTGGGTACACACATGTGGTGTTATGTCCTCCAACCAGGCAATCACATATAAGATGCCAGTCGAGGATACGGGAGATGTGTTAGAGTTCATTCGCCCAAATGGGAACAGTATGCAATCTGAATCACATAACCGGCAGACCGGGAACATAGATGCTACAATCCCGGACAAAAGTTCTTGGCACTTTATTTCTTTCCCTTATATCCCTCTTCAATGTTGCAGATTTATTCCGAAAAACTTTCCTTGCAAAGTGCATACCAACATTAAATCATTAGAAGGAAAAATACCAAGACTTTTGTCCCTAAGGCTGATTGTAGAATATCTTACTCTGGCATGTCTGGGAATATACTTATAAAAAACATATATTGAAACACAGCCTGCACAGAACCAACTAAATGGGGACAGCAGTTAAAGATGCGTACAATTTTAGGTGGCATATTGTTTCACCCTGGAGTAGAATTGTGGAGAGCCCAAATCTGCAAGAAAACTAATCTGGATATGCCCGATTGGTAGGTCATCCCAATGGGAAGGTGTGTTATTATACAAACGTCCCCAATTTGTAGCAAACACAAATCTTTCCAATCAATTGAATTGAATGAAGGATTTGTTCTTGTATATAGTAAAAAACGTTTAAGGACGTGTGTTCAGGTCTTCAGACGCGACCTGGGTCCTTAAACGATTGGTGTGTTGTCAGATCAAGGTCCTTAAATGAATATCAAGGTAAACAGACGCACACATAAACACATTTGGTGGACAAATCCCGCCTATGATTATTATACTTTAAATATCAAAATTTTAGGTGAGGAACTTGTTGGTTCTGCAGCTGAACGTTTTGAGCAAGTTGCACGCCATATACTATTCAAGTATTTCAAGGCATATACAGTATAAGTGTTTAAAACGCACACAGCGGTTACGTTTTTACTTCAAAATTATGTAACGGCTAAAAGTGGTAAGTCTGAGGAATTACGGCTCCGTATAATCAAATAAATCATGTGAGTACTTGACTTCTTTTTCCTCACTGCGCCAGAAAAATAACAAATATTATCTCGTTATAATTTTTTAGGCATCAAGCCAGGGAAGCTGAACCCAAAAATTACGACATTAAGGACACTTCAATCAAACAAAATTTGCACAATACAACCTACAACCGGATAGGAGACGTGACGGATGGGGTAAGAGCACATTTCATAATGTTTTGTTATGGTTATTGCTTATTTGTATTTTGACAACTATTAGTATAGTATTTCTACTTTACTGTTTAAACCTTTTAGCAAACTTAAGTGGTAAAATATTTTCAATCAATAAAAAAATATTCAATTAAATACATCACGTACGTTTCTAAAGTTGTTGTTTTATTGCATCCGTCATTTTCAAACAAATGTGCGACAACTTTCAAACTTGATTCCTTATATACGTGTAACGTGTTAGCACCAGCGGAGCAATGATAGTTCTACCTGTCTGCCTGTCTTGATCTGATTCTATCTTGAACAGATCTAGCTACTGAAATAAACCTTTATTCTTTATATACTTTGTCTTTATTTTGAGACTGTTCTCATCTTTTTTCTCCTTTAGTCTTTTCCGCAAACAACAACGGAGAGTTCCATGGAACAGGTTCACCTCAAAGCAGATTTTCAGGAACAAGAAACACGAAAAGCAATGGTGAATGTAGATACCTATAACCATGTTAATATTGACAGGTAATTTTAATTTCATTCTTTAATATTCTATATTGATATGAGAGAAAAAAAATTGAAAATTAACAATAGAATAATACATGACAATGGGTGAGTGGAGTCACACTTCCTGTATAAAATCACATAAGTGTTTGAGGAAATAGTTAAACAGCGTGCAAAAAATTAGTTACAGTTTCTGTAAGACTCAGTTTGTCAAATTTTCTGGCGTCATTACAGTAACATTGATAGAGTTTAAAAAATTAAAGACTTTGCAGCAATGGCGCAACAATATAGGGTGGGTAAATTCCACGGGCCCCAACCAAAAGCCGAGATTTGTGGGCCCGAACGGCGAATAATGACACTATACGGTATGTTTGTTAGGCCTATGGGGCCCGAGAGTCAAAATCCTCATGCGCCCCCAAGTTTCTATAGTTGCGACACTACTTGCCATTTAAACTTATTGAGAAAATCCCGTTTCTTCCTCAACAGTGTACTTCCTCTCATTCATTCGGGAGAAAATCACTCACTATGTATCAAGAATATGAATATTTGAAATAATGGTTTATATCGACTTTCTTTTCTTATTTTCAGAGAGACTGGTCTACCAAAGTCTGGTTTTGGTTCTGTTCTTCCCAGGCATCACCCTGAACACGATAAGCATCATTTAGAAACAACCAATCGAGCAGATTATAAACCACCATACCCATACGTCCCTGTTCCAGTAAGTTCACCTGTTTTTTCAGTATTTTATGACGCTAAAAACGCCGACCTTGAAAGAATATATTGAACTTCAGTGGACCGTTATTCCGGGGTCATGTCTTTCTCCCACTGTCGTTGGATTTTAAACACAATGTAAAATCTTTTTCTTTTCTTTTATTTCTCTAAACTAAATCTGCTGCTTTTTCAGCATTTTGTATTGTGGGACTTCGTACAACTCCCCCATGCACCTATACTTTGTTAAGTAAAACTACCGCCCACAGGAATGTAACCTATGTCAAATACAGAGAGTCAAGAGGTATTTATCCTCTTCTTATAAATGACTTTACATGTGAAGAAAATGGCATATGTGATACCATGATAAAGTCAAAGTCTTTTTCAAAAAATTCCCGCATAATGAAGTATGACAGGCTATATTTATTATTCTATCTTTGAAAGAAAGTGTACACAATTTCTCGGCATCAACCCCGCCACTCTTGGCTCCTTTTTCTGGCCCACTTTTTCTCCTTGAGCCACCCCTTGCTATCCACCTGGGCCTCTCCACTCATCACAAAACCCAAACCCACCCTAACCCCTTCATCAATCTCCACAACCAAATCAAAGACCAACTCTCAAACTACACCTCCATCTATACTGATGGCTCCAAGGAAGGCGACAAGACAGCTGCTCCTGCCGTTATCCAAGACATCACCCTTATAGTAGCAGGCTTTCCGACTACTCGTCCATCTTTTCAGCAGAGGCAAAGGCTATCCTCCTCGCCCTTAGCTTTATTGAGTAACAATGCCACTTTGCCACCTTCTCCAACTCCAAGGCTGTTCTTACTTCTTTACTCAATCTTAAATGGGATAACTCCACATCCCACCTCCTACTCCGGAAACTCCTTTCGCCCACCCTCTGCAGGAAAAGTATTATTTTCTTCTGGATACCCGGCCATTGGCATCCCTGGCAATGACAGGGCTGATGCAGCCGCTAAAATTGCCCTCAACCTCCCTCTACACCATTTCCCAAAACCCTTTCTGACATCAAACCGCTTATCGCTTCCCTTGTTCGTGACCGCTGGCAAACCTTAATGGGACTCCCAAATTGATAACAAACTCCACGTCATCCAGCCCACCATTCCGATCAAACCCACCTTCAACGACCTCTCTCGTGTCGACAACGTTCATAATACCCGTCTTAGAATAGGTCACACCCACCTCACTCCCACCTTTTTATTGGCTTCGCCCAAGCCCTCTGCAACAATCGCCGTTGCATCCTCACAGTCCAGCACGTTCTCCTTGCTTGCCCCTATACTACCTTTTCAGAGCTTCCCTCGCTACCCACAACTCAATTGCCGAGTTCTTGCAGAAATCCCGGAAAAAATGATCTCCTTCTTTCATCATGCTTCTCTCTACAACCATATTTAGTCCCCCTCTCCCACTCCCTCTCTCTACTTTTTTTTTCACCCATGCACCTCCTCTCTCTATCCCCGCTTTCTGACTTTTAGTTCTTGTATTTCTCTCATTCTCTCCTTGTTTTCTTTCCTTCCTACCTCTAGAATGATCTCTCAGACACAATTTGACCCTCATTGTCGTGGTGCCGTTAAGCCCTCATCAAACAAACAAAATTTCAAAGACAATTCTGTGAAACTTACTGCTGATAGATTCCATTGATACTGTCCACTTTTTAGGATTTTCCGGTCGGTGCAACATGGATGATTTTATTGTCCCTGCTAGGCGTCAGTCAAATATATTTTACATCATACGAAAATTTGTCCCGCGCCGTACAAGAGAAAAGATATGCCCCAGCCCTTAGTCCGTGATTCGTTTTGGCATCTTTAGCGCATTGTTAATCAGTCCGGTCCACGCGCCCGATCAGGAGATCTCCCAATCGGGAGATTTCTTGTCATTATAACCCACAATGCATCTTTACAAATTCAAAACTCTGTAAAGAAATACATAACGGTGAAATAGGTTTAAACCAAAGGTAGGAAAAATGCGTGCGAAATATTCTAAATTGATTGGTGCAACAGAACGATAACATTATTTTTACCAGCGCAAATTTGACTTTCACCAGGGAATTACAAAGTAATCTTTAAAAATTAATTGCAATAATTTCTGAAGAGCAGATTTCACAATTTTAGTCACCTGCAAAAAAAGCTTAAATTATGCAAAGAAAGTTCCAGAAAGATCAATTTCAATATCATTTTCAAAATATACAACTTTAGAAAAACATAATTTGACAAGCAATATACAAATTTACGGCTGACATTTTGAACAGTTTAATTTATGGTTACTGTGCATGTCTCGATCTCTTAATCGGGAGATCTCCCGATCGGAAGCGTGGACCGGACTGTTAAAACATTTGTAGACTAGACGTTCAAATTTCCACGTGTTTCTTTTAAAATGCGAGCAGTGTTCTTCATTGTCCAAGAATAATTTACAAGTCCACTTGTCATTAATTTATATTATCGTCCCTTATTTTTAAAGAGCGCCATCACAAACTTCAACTTTAACGTCTATGTACCGGTAGCAAGAACTTGACTTCTTGAGCTGTATTGAATTAAAAATATATGCTATAATTCATAAACCATGAAAATTGCAATAAGTTTCATCAAAACCAGGTATAAATTAACCATTTCATAACATTTTTGATATTAGGCCTTATTCTAATCAATTTTGCAAAAAAATTATTTCAAAATGTTACAATCACAAGACCTACGAATTTCCTTATGTTAACTGTAAGGGCGGCGGAGCCGGGGGCTGGGGGTTTCAGCCCTCAATACTTTCAGGTGAACATGTGTTTTTACGTTACCCGACCTAATTAGCCCCCCCCCCCCCCTCCCAATACTGTTATCACATGTCACCTGACCTCATTAGTGCCCCCGTAATATTTTGAACGCTGCGCGCCCCTGTATTGCTCTTTCAAACTATTTTGAATGGGAGCAGTATATATAACCAAGCTTTTCGAATCTCTGTTATACCCTAAATGAAAATTTAGCAGGAGAAAACAGGCCGATGATTTCAGTTACTAAAATTTAGGACATAAATTTGTAGAACTATACTTGAAAGATTTTGAGCTGAATTCTCTCCCATAAATCACAACTTTTGACCTAATTCAAAGACTGATAACTACTATGTTTATAATCTTAACCCCTTTCTACAACATATAAAATAAATATATACTTGTCTTTATACTGTTTACGTTGAGTTTCTCATTGTCGTTTCTAAGAACAAAATAACAATAACGTTTTACTTTCTCCTGATATTTTGATTAAAATACTTAACACAAAGTGTATAATTTTCCTATGTGTTAACACATGCATATTGCGCTCGATATAATGTATTTTATTATTTTTAAACAGGGGAAGAAAACAAGCTTGATTATAGCACATCTGTATTCAAATTACGTCAATATATAAACGTTAAAACAACTTTAATTGATATCAAAATAAATGAACAAATAAATGAAAGTAAATCAAATCCATCCATGTTTATCCGAATATTTTGAGTATGTACAAATTATACATGATATAGAGTGCTTTCAAAGAACTGTGAAGAACTTTTTTTTTTATTGATCCCAATTTAATGAATGATTCTTTTCATCTATTTCTTATTAGGAACAACCGCCAGATTTCCCTGACAACTCAAACGCCCTCAGAAAGTGCAACAGCCAATTTACAGACACCGATGATTACAGACGTTTCGGACGTAACACTTGGCAAGATGAGAGTGGAATGTATGCAAATTCTCAACACAAAAGACATTTTTATCCTCCAACCAACACAATAGCTCAAGTTTTAGAATAACCTAGATATTATTTCATTTAAACAATTTATGCTGTTATCAGTAACAGGGCATGGTCGATAGGGTGATAAGGTGCTACTGCAGTTATGTGTTTATGTACATATTCTCTACCAAAATATAAATCGCTTCCAGTTGATTCACTCTTCTAACCGTCAATTCTGTTTTGATTCAGCATGATATTTAATCCACAATCAAGGTCCTAGTGTTTATTCCAGTAGTTTGGTGTAGTTTATATATTCGTAATTTTCTAAACAGATACATTAGAAAGATTTTTTGTAACTTGATGTTATTCAAAATAAATAATTGAAAATTTGCGAAGATAACATGCTTGTGCGAGGTGATGTTTCTTGTGAAGAAAAACGATTTTTTTTCCCTTCATAATTATAACATGATAGTGTATATGACTTTTTAAAACATAATACTAGTGGGAGAAATTGACCATCTCTTGAGCCCCCTTCCCCCTCTTACTCCACTACTCAATCCAGTCAAAAGTTCCTTTTATCTATCCACAAACTATCGAAATGATAAAAACAGAAAAGACCTCAATGACAGATTCTTTATCTCGTGGAAAAGCATCCCCACATAAGGTTTAACCGATGGTTAGACCGCAGCTAAAACCGGCGACGTTTTTAAGACAAGGGAAATACTATTTAGAAGCCCTTGTGTAAAACTCGAGAAGAGAGACTTCTAGGTACTTTTTAATCCAACTTTATTATTGCTCCCTCTGATTTAACTAGGGATCAACTCTCCCACCCCTCCTTTCACTTATAACGTCATAGACCAGTGTAATAGCAACACTTTTCACATGGGGTGACGGCCAGGGACATTCAATTTTCCAAACTGGAATATATATAGTTTAAAGTTTGACTTTGTTTCGAATGCATAATACTCAAGTTTCGTGTTTTTTCAAGTTTGTCCAATTTTAAGCTGAACTTTTCCAAATTTGGTAATCATGATCCTACATTTCTGACTTTTTTTAATCATGATTCTAATTTGCCCCCATTTGCCCAATTATGGTAAATAAATCGAGTCCCCTTTCAGTCCAGGGCACTTTGCTACCTCACGTCTACTATGTGTGTCATGATAAGTCCTGAAACCAGCTGCTGAAACACACCACACGATTATCATTCAGCTTGTTTTCTGATTTTATGTGATTTCTGACCAATGTAAGCAAAATAACTCGACATGAATCGGTTGAAATCAACATGTATCGGTTGAAATCGACATGTATCGGTTGAAATCGATATGTCAATTGTCGGGAATCTGGCACACCAGAGTGGGACTGGGATGCTTTTGGCGGCCGTGCCATCGAATGATTGGAGATGAACCCAGGGATACCAAAGTATCATAATTATGAAAATATGCCCGTTCGGGGAGGAAGTTGTTTTATTTTCCATACTATATGCGCGTCATTACATGCAGTATTAAAGGCTTTGATGAATAATACACACAAACAAAGAATGATTACAAGTACAAACGTATACATTGTGCCCTTTACTTCATGTTTGAAGTATGTGCTTATCCACATTGTCTTTATTTACACTATAACACATTGTTTTAGCAGTGATTAAAAGTACATTCTTAATTACGAGGAATATATTCAGGATACATACTTGCTAACTTCCATTTAACGAGTTACTTCTTATAGTGGCAGGGATTGAAATTTGACAATTATGAAGTATCGATAAACCGAAATAATCTTGCAATAAATCCTTGAAATACCTGTCCTGCCCGCCACGGAGCAAACAATCTCTTGCTGCTTTTGTTTTGGTATAATGAGCACTAATAATATAATTGAATACAAAATGGAAGATGGAAAGTCCAAATTTACAAGATATAACAACTCACATTGCGGTTTAATTATTCTTAAGCTTATATTTACTGCCTGCTGAAAGTAGCTGGTGCCAACATTTTCTGACAGCGGACTGGCAGATCCGTAGTCAGCACCCCAAAAAATGGAGAGGGGGTCGTGAATTTTTATATCAAAGTCCAAACTATGCGATCAAGGGAACCGTAATAATGTTATTTCTGGGGGAAAGGGTACTGACACTAATGTATTGTTGTGTCACCCTATTCGCCACACACAATTTGCTGGCGCCAACATGATGGCGTATCTGATTTTCCCGCTTTAGTTGAACTTGATTTATTTATCATTTTCGCCGGTAACATACCTCTTTTTTCCGATTGTCAAATGGAACTAACGTCAATGACAGAATGGGGCGCAAGAGAAAGCGTCACAATTGAAAATGACGGTCCATGAACCCATATGCCGATATGGAAGAAGGATTAATTAGTGAATAGTAAACAAGTAAACTTCAACTTAAGACTCATGCTTATTCCCAGTGTCCGTGCTGCAATATAGGATGAGAATCGATGACAGGACACACCAATGCATCGCAGTTCAACTCCACAGCCATGCGGGTACTCGTTTCACAAGGTGGGTGGACTGAAACGAGTGGAATAAATTGAGTGTCTTGCTCAACAGAACGCATGACTCGTTTCCTGAAAATGAACCCTATTGAATCTTGGGAAAACAAGTTTGACACTTTATAACCACGCCTCTGCCGTTCGAGGTTTTAAGTATGAACCCATCAATATTAGTGGGGTTCATACAGGGCTGCCGAGAGGATCGCGGGACCCAAGGAGAAAACTGAAAATCCAGACCCCATATCGGAAAATTCTGAAGAACCCCTGTTTAAACGCATATTCCTTTTCTTCATTCCACGGACCCTTGTGACCCGGGCCCGGAGGACAATGGCACCCTTTGACCCCTCTCGACGGCACTAGGTACCTATCATATTTTTAATTATTTTACCAATCAAGTGCCATTCATATATGATGGACTCTTTCGTTTACAACCAAGAGCTTGATAAACACAGCGCAAATAAATATTTTCATTAAAAGTAAAACATGGATTAATTAGATAAATTATCAAGCAAATTACAGCTATTGCACACAGTTTGTAAGGAAAGATATAAAGGAATAATTAAAAAGGAATGCTTTCATATATATTCTTTATCTCGAGAAAAATGTACATCAAATTAACAACTACATACATTTTGAAATATATCTTAAAAATAAACAAACAATTGCAAAGTTTGTATGATTCATTCGAATACTGTCAGACTGAAAACTCCACGGACAGTCGGAAGGAGAAGTTATTTTCATATTATTTGTTAGAGAACTGTGGCATTAACACTCTTAGTTTTCGAGGTATTTCTGCCTGTTGGTACTTATTAAAAGATTTAGACTGACTAGCTTCAATTGATGATTCCTGTAAGCAGTATTGCACGATACCAATTGGAATGTAGCTCCGGAGAGGCTAAAGAAAAGCATTCCAGACCAATTCTGATTGATGCCATGATTCCCAACATCGACATATGTCGATATCAACCGTCGTATGTCTGTATGTCAGTATGTCGATGTCGACAACAAAAATATGTAAAGCTGGCTACGGGCTCTTAGGGCGTGTCTAGCTTTTAGTTCTTGGTCAAAAGTTGGAGATTGTTGGTCGAAAGCCGTAGATGTGTTTACCCTTAAATGGAAAAGTTTGGACAAACTGCAAGAGTTTTTGTCTCAAATTAGCGGTAATTCAGTAGATACGAAGTGACGAATGAAAAATGCCAAGGTCTCTGTTTTCTATAATTCATTTGATATTTCAATAATTATATTTATGACTTTGGCAATATTTGGGGAAGGGGGCTACGGCTATGCCCCATTATAGCCTCCCCGTAGACACGTCACTGACATACCCCAAATAGAGAAGTGTCGATCTCCGTATTTTCACCATAACAAATTTGAATATAGCAATTAGTATACCACTATGTCATCAGATTAAACAATTATTATTTAATGATTCGAAAACAAAACATTATGTATTACCATGAAAATAAATAAATCACGCCAATTAATTGTATGTCTTTATTACTTCTTTGATTTATCATCTGCATCTATTTTTGGTGATGACGTAAATCTAATATGTTCTTCAGCTTTTCTTCTTAGTAACGCGAGACTGTCGGTACCTCCTGCACTCGCTGATATGTTATCAACGCCAAGGTCCGGAGGAGTAAATGCCAGATACTTGTCATGTGACATACCGGGAAACTCTGATTTGATTTGCATGGTACTATTTGGAAATGGGTAGAAGCTGTACGATGGTAGACTACTGTTGATTGGTGGCAGCGATGGGCTGTCTACGGAGCTGAAAAAGAACAAAAATTATTAGTTACGGAAAATCACAAGTATGACGTCATATATATGAAATTATATATTCGAAGAGATGATAAATCTCCCCTTGAAATTTCATCCCAATATTTTTGAAACGATTGGAAGTATTTTAAACGAAAAGTTTTCTTTAAATAGGCCAAACGAAAAATCTGTTAAAATGAAAAGCAACGTCTGTTCAAAACGAATAAACTAAAGCGTTATTTAGTTATCAAAAATAAGAAGGTCGTCAAGACTGACAACATTTTAATGTAGCCATTTGGACCATCGTTTGGTAGTGGTTCATATGGGGTTGCCAATTTATTCATTCAAGACGTTCTTGATCTATGTGAGCGCGATGTCCAAACTCCACGCGGACATCACCCGGGACATCACCAACAGTTATTCTACTCGACTCCCGTATATTGCCAGACTATTGAGTCTTTCCACCACCTGACCATTGGACATTGTCGTGGAGATTCTCGGCAACGCGTACAAAGCTCAACAGAATATTGTGGAAGTAAGTCAAATTGAAAATCAATCCCAAAATCGTTTCAAAAGTATGTAGCATCAACAGCCAGCACAGCAACAGCACAATTATTTTCCCCCGAAGAGGGAAAAAACTCAGACGCCATTTTGAAGATTACCCATGATGCCTCTAACGAAACAGCGTAACGCTATGGCACAGCACTTGTATGGGTTCTAGAAATGTTATAACCAAATAGGTCAATTTCATTTTTGCATTTTCAAAATCTATACTTATTAATCTACAAATTATCCGGTTCCCAAATGAACATCCACCACGCCGTTTAAGAGATATTTAATGACAAACTTACAAAATATGGCCTGTTTTCGCTGGGGATTATCAAGGTAACGCAGACACCATCCATTACCAAACAGGAAAGAGAATGTCCATTGCGCAACAGGTATGCACACAAGGCAGCCTGGTCACTTCACACATGCAACGACTGCATATAAGCTAATTAAAAACCGTAAGTCGAAGCGCTTGTAAATGGAAATCCGGAAGTTACTTAATTTACATAGGTTTTCCCCTCTCCGGGGTTTTTTCTCCTGGGGAATCTCCCAAACAGCAAGGGAGTAAATGGCAAATTACCACGTCGGCAATTTACCATGGAAAGTATTGTCGAAACTGTAAACCTCGGAAACATGTTGGTGAAGAAATAAAATGCAGGCCTACGATCTTTGCAATGCATGGTTCAAAACAAATGACGTTACACATGTCTTGTACACATAAAGTCACTTGGCGTCACTTGGAAGCCATCTGTCAGTCTGTATGGTGTGTCATGGTGTGAATCGAGGGCAGCAATAATATGCTAAAAATTGACGAAAGGTGGATATCATTGGAAAGGTCTTCTTGTTTAAATGTGCACACTAGATGCAGACATGCAGTTACATCTTCGTGAGACGAAGTCAGTCTTGGCGTTGCGTAGACCATGTAGACGGGGCGTTTATTTTTTGTCACAAGTAGATATTTTTTATTAAAATCTGATAATTATTTCTGCATCCGGACCGCGTTCATTTTCTCCGACTTCCCCAGGTAAAATAAAGCTCAACAGGCGCGAAGGTATGTGGCATTTGATTTTGAAATTATATTTTTGAAGATCTTTCTCATTTACATTACAGTTCAAAAATCTTTCTATCTCTGGTTTTTTTCACCTCCACAAACGACAGGAGTGCCTTTTCTAAAGTGGAGTATTAAGGTTTTGATGATGTAGGTGGGGCGCGGGAGGGGGATACAGTACCGGGCCAATGACGGGCGCTACCTACGTGCGAAAAGTTATCCGCATCGCGAGAGTTTATTGTTTATTCCTGTCTCCAAACACTCATTAGAAACTGTGTTTAGTTAGCTAGCTGTACTGTACTGAATATATGTTGTGCTAAGTTACGATTAACAAATTTGTTACAGCGATTGAAAGCCTTTTAGTTACAGTTTGAAGCTTGATATTTTTGTTTGGATTGTAGAATGTTTTGATTTTTGTCGTCTTTTCAAGATCGTTCGAAAGTGTTTTACGTTTTAATTTTCTTTGAAGATACATTAAGAAACTTGTTATTTAAAAAAAAAAAAAAATGGCTTTCAAAATTTACGGTCAAGATTTTCAAATGAAATTTTAGGTCATTATTCGAATAAAAACAAATGGCCAGGGGCGGATCCAGAGGGTGAGGTGCCCCAATTTGACCTAAAATGTGCCCTTGTATGTTTGTCATTGGCAGTGCGGTGCCCAACCTGTTCCCCGCACCCACCAAATAAAAACGCATACTGTAAATCTAGAATTTGATATGTGATTCTCCGTTCAAAGTAAGCTAATCAAAAGCAAAAAAAATCGCAGTTTCCGGAGCTTTACCGATGGGTCCCTACCGATGGTGTATCAAGATTTCAGCGCTGGAAGTAGCAAAAAATGCCCGAAAATATGACTTTTAATCTGACTTCTGGCTAAATGAAAAATATTCAACTTTGATGTTGAACAAACAGAAACAAGTAAACCACTACCAATTTGATATATAATGGACTATTTTTAACCACATTAAGGCCATTTTGAATGAAACTTAGGCCATTTAAAACTACATTTTTGCCATTTTAACAAATTTTGGGCAATTTAGGCAAATTTTAAGTAAATCTAAGCGATTTTTAACCTCATTTGTACTAAATTTAAACAAACTTTGGGTGAATTTTAACCACATTTGTGCATTTTTATCAAAATTGGGCCGTTTTAATGAAAATTTGGGCAAACGTTGTATCTAAAAATGCATTTGAAGTTTTTGCACGATTATAAATAGAACATTTTCTTACTTATATCACCACACATTTATTATTTTCAGTTTGACTTCACACAAGAGGGAAAAGACCTTCGCAAGGGAAGGGGGCACGGCCTCCATGTCCCACGCTGGCCACAGCTCTGGCCTACTATATCACCCATTTTGTGCTACTATCTCTGAAAATTTGTTATCAACATGTCACAATTTTATGTGATATTGCCAAAAAGGCACATGCTGTCCACATGTGCTGTGTTGCCGCCATGCAAGGCATCTCAAGCAGGGAGTAAAGTTGCTGTGCCCCAGGCAGCCAGTCAATGGAACAAAGTTAGAGAAATTTCAGAAAAGCAGAACTTTCTACCCAAATTTTTCAAATATTTAGCCCAAAATAGTCAATTTGTTGGACCTATTTTTTTTTATGAAATGTTCAACATTTCGAGCAAATAAACCGAAAAATTTGCGGGTTTAAATATTCCGATTTTTTTTTTTTTTTTTAATTATGTAGATTTTTTGAAAATTTTTCAAATTTTTCACTTTTTTGCATCATTTTGATTTCTTTAGCTCATTTTCTGAATTTTTGAAGAAGAAAAAAATCCGGCCAGGGTGGAATTTCGCCCCACGCGCTGGTGCTGTACTCCCCCTTCCTCCCCCCCCCCCCTCTACCTTCACCCCCACTACAAAAATCCGAGTGACACCACTGGTCATTATCCGTCGGCTATGTGCCCTTGTTTTGCTATGTGTCCTTGTTCTTGTTCCGGAAATACTGGAAAGCTTAAGATCGATTATTTCTCGACGAAAAAAATCAATATATGTCATGTTTCGGATAAATTAGGAAATTTGATACCATTCTTCGGATAAATTAGGAAGTTTAACATGTTTAAGATAATAAATGGGAGAGTAATATCATGTTTTGGAATAATGTTTAAATTTATATATTAATTTGGAAACTTCGAAAAAAACATGAAGAAAACAATTTTAATCAACGAACATTTTCGAAATAATTGGAAAATTTGATATCATGACATGAAAATATCGGGAATTTTTATAATCTGGTTCGCAAACATAGCAGAAATTAAGATCATGATTTGGAAAAATCTGGAAATTTTAGAACCTGACTTGAAAAAAAATCGGGAAATTTTAGAACCGGATTTGAAAAAATCGGGTATTTTAAAATTCGGAAAAATCTGGGAAGTTTGATAAGTTTTCGGAATAGCTTTTCTGTCTTTCAAGAATCCACATGTTTTGCACGAATTTTTAGAACATTTTGCCCGAATTTTTCTCCATTCTCATATATTAAGGGCGGTGGTGGGATGTGACACCCCCACATCCCCGATCGTGACGCCCCTGCGCATAGCTAATTAGGAGCGGACCCGGAAAAAGAAGATGGGCGGTACTCATGAAGGGTCTTTCAGCTTGGTGAAAACTTGTAATTTATTTGCAACATATATTTCCTAAGCTGGTGGACAGCGTGTGACGGTGAAAGACAACGTAGTTATGTGAATATTCGTGAGCGACTTGACATTACCATCTTTTTCATTTGTATTTGTTGTCATGGTAACCCATTTTTTTTAGCTACTTAAGATTTTTTATTAAAGCACTATGGCTGTATGGCAGATGATTCATGATGGAATCATGAATTATATATATTGTCATGTGTCAATTTTAAAGTATAAAAATTAATGTCATTAAAGGTGCAAGTTTTTACGCTATTTCTATGTTCTTTGTTTTCTTCTTTCGTTCTTTTAACCTATTAGCAGATTAGTTTTCTTATATCGCCCTGTTTTTCAATTCTTCGTTACATTTTTTGTAATCCATTCCAGGTTACAAATAGGAAGGAACCTCTCGCAGTTACTTACCTTCCAGGTATTGGCATAGGTCGGTGTGCAAAATGAGGAATTCCTGAATGGTTGTACAGGAATGGTGGTGTGGGTGCAGTGGGCGGAGTTATTCGGTGGGCAGCGTGTGCTGCTGCCGCTAGCCACGCGTTTCCACGACAACTGATATGAGAATGACAGGTTAGTGACAGGTGACGTGCCCTCCATGGGTCAATGCCGAGCCTCTGACGAGCCATCTTCGCCATTTTGCTCGTCTGTTTTGAAACCACACCTTTTAACAAAAAAATGTAAACGCCAAAATTGGAAAGTTTTCAAAATGAAGAAAATATATTAAACAACTTAAGACAAACATGTTACTCGACAAACATCATTGCGTCCATTTTATTTTGCGAAAAGGATTCTTGTCTTATTTTTCTTCTTCTGTTTTAAACTATTCCTCTTAACCTTTTTCCATTTTCTTTGTGAAAATACCGTTCCTTGCAAATTGCAATAATAACTTTCTGTATTAATTGGCTAAAGGGATTATAAAACATTAGGAAACATTACAGCATTATTCAGATGCGAAACAAACCGACATAAAATGTTTTGGAGACGAATTTTGTAATGGACATATTCTTCCATGTACCTTGTCTTCTCATCGGGGAATGAGTATTACCCTTTGATTTTAAATTGTTTTTATTTAAATGCTAAATCTGTAAATTGATGCTCCCCGATTTTGTGACCACTAAGAATTTAAGCTAGAATTAACTTTGAATTAAATTAACATCTTACTTTTTTTTTTTTTTTTTTTTTAATGGCACACAAATAACACAATCACCTTTATTAACAAAACAACAGACCATTCCTCATCAATTTTGACACAATTTTAGCTGCAGGTTCTGATATGAAAAACGAAATTTGAAACTAAAGATTTCTTTCATTTGTAGGTTCATTGTCTTTCGCACGACAAAAGAAATGATCGTCTACGTAATAACTTCTTTCATATAGCTAATAAACAATTTTCAATCCAAAGATAACAACCGCATTTGAATAAATCATTCCCCCGAACCCACATCTCAATCGTCGTCAATCCAATCAGAGGCTGTAAATTCTTTATTAACCAAACAAAACGCCGAAGTTCATTCAATACATGACAATTAATTAAAGAAAACGGCTGTAAATAGGAATTTAACTAATCAAACAGGCAATGAAATATCATCCACTCACAGATTATTCAACTTTTGTTGTTTTGAGTGAGATAAATTAAAAAGCACAAGTCGTTTAAAAAGGAATAGCAAGCTTTCAAACGAAGATGAAATCTTATATGCAATTGATGCCAAATAAGTATAAACTGTATTTAATACAACTTTGTTGCTTCAATTGATGCAATCTTTTTTGCCCGATTAATCAAGTTTTTATGAAGTTTGGTTGATTGATTAAATCACGTGACTTTTCGCTGCAGTAAACGAAAGATGGAAAAGGAATTAACATCATAGCGTTATACTAATCTCCGATGAGATATTGGTATAGAAAAACAGACAGAAGAAGAATTTGATATGTGCAAGAATTTACAAAGAGATGTAGAAATCTGTACCTGAACTCTTGCTTCTGTGAGTTGAATGCGCATTGCCAAGTCCTCACGGAGGAACACATCTGGATAGTGGGTTTTGCCAAAGAGCGCCTCCAGTTCACTTAGTTGTTGCGGTGTGAAAGTTGTTCTATTTCGTCGCTATGGAACAAGAGGAAACGGTTTCTTACAAAGTTAGGCTAACTCAAATTAACAAAATTAATCGAATATTTCGAGAAAATAAAAATAAAAAATATGACACAAAGTTTGCCTGAATTTCAAGCAATATTTGGGTCGCGAAATTCGAGTGACGTAAAAAGTGATGTATGGATATAATATTCATCGGACCCATCACGATTGTCACACAAAATTTAATTAAGAGAAAGAGGGATAGGACAAGATTCGATCAATGTATTTCTTGTTTATGTACCTTCACTAGCAAAATTCAAAAATAAAATGCAACTTTATTTATTTTACTTATATTTTCCTGCTTGTTTCTAGAGAAAAATCTTTCATTCTAGATTTTGTAAAGGAAAGAAAAACATAACTCAATCAAACGACTGTTCTAATGAGATTATAATTTCTTCATTTACAAATTAGAACACTTGATATTCTCTGCGAAAAGGTTGTACAATAATGATGACATGGTAATTTATGTTCAAGTGCCTGCAATTTCTTTAATTTGCGATTAAACTATCTCAAGTTATCAAAGCACCAATTTAAGTCCTTTGATTGCCTTGGCGAAAGGAGACCCCCGGGAAATTTTATGCATATCAGTGAAGAACAGAAGTCTTCGGTGGCAAATTAATAATGGAGGAGATGTCTTCATCTAACAAAACGTTTTTCTGTTAGATTCGTTTGCTTTCTTGATACAAATTAATGGATATTTCTTCAATTTCCCTCATGCTCAGAAGGTTGTCGTGTCATCAATTTTCAGAAATCAATTGCTTTTCTCTTGTTTATGAAAGTGACGTATCTAGAGGGTGGTAGAAGGTCCCCACGGTATCATGATTCCTTCCGTCAGTTTTCTTTTGTAATTCTATAGCATTTCTAAAGGAAAATTTCACTTGAAAAAACTAATTTAAATGATTACATATGTTTGGTGTAGCGTTACTGTATCTAATTTGAACCACAACCCAACTTGTTGGAACATCGTAATGAAAGGATTAACCCTTTCCCCCTTTTTAATTAAACCCCCGGCCTTCTTTTGTTCTGTTCATTAATTGCTAAGGATGACTATATCTGACAAGCACGTACTAATCAAAACTGCAAAGATGACATACATCTTTAAGAATGTTTACAAACTTTGGATAAAAGTATCTTTATAACTGTGCAGCTTATGTTGTATGTTTGTTTTATGATTATCTTAATATTATGCATAATTTGCTAAATTTGTTTTTATTGGTGACGGTCGAGAAGCAGTATTTGTTTGTATGGCTATGGATGGCCTTACCTGTCTACGTCGACTGTACATGAGCTCATCCATGAATAACTCCTCCCGCAGGGCTGTAGTAAGGGTTGCTCCTGGAACTGCTCCACCTGGAAAGGATGAAGTGAAATATGTAGATTCGTGGGTTTACGTTTAGAAGTATGCGTTTTCAACATATTACCAAGGAGAAAACCCATCGCTTGTATTTTGCTCCCGATTTTGCTTACCCCTAAAAAAAGAATCGCTTTCATTCGTAGGTAAACTTATCAAACACATACCGAGAGCTTGTTTAAACAATCTGGTCCACGCTCCCAATCAGGAGATCTCACAATCGGGAGATTTCTTGTCATTATAACCCACAATGCATTTTTCAACATTAAAAACTCTGTAAAGAAATACATAACGGTAAAATAGGTTTAAACCAAAGGTAGGAAAAAATGCGTGCGAAATATTCTAATTTTATTAGTGCAACAGAACTTTAAAAGTATTTTCTTCATTTTCACCAGGCAAATTTGACTTTCACCAGGGAATTTTAAGGTAATCTTTAAAAGTTCATTGCAATAGTTTCTAAGAGCAAATTTGACAATTTTAGTCACCAGCAAAAGCTCAAATTATGCAAAGAAAGTTCCAGAAATATTAATTTCAATATCATTTCAAAATATACAATTTTAGAATAATATTAATTGAAAAGCAAAATAAAAATTAACAGCTGAAATTTTGAACAGTTTAAATTATGGTTACTGCGCATGTCTCGATCTTCCGATTCCGATCGGATGCGTGGGCCGAACTGTTAAAAATACATTAATTACTTTCATGGAATGACAGGCCAATTCCTTTCTTGACCCGCGAGATCAGTAGTCGCTTCAAAAGAAGACACATTAAAATCCCCTATTGTGTGATTATCCACAATTTGTTCACTTCGGTTTATACAGAGCGCCCCTCACCGAAATAGATCAAGAAAAACCATCTAATCATTATCCACTAAACTGCTAAAAGTAATGTGTACGTTTATTTGCTTTTTCTATTTTTTTCTGTTTTTTTTTTTTATATAGACCTACTTGCATTTTTTAAAAAGCTAGGAGGAAGTTATAGTGAATTACGTGATCAGCATATAGAAAACGAAGTTTCTTATAAACTTTACTTCATGTAGACACCGCACATGGTAAACAAAATGTATGATATCAAATATAAAGGGTGCCCTTTTATTTCTAAAAGCCCTCATGAAATTTGGGCCGACATGAGCAGCAAAGCATTGGGTATATAGGTCTACATACTTAAAAGATTAAAGCAAACACCTGTCTGTAATAAAGAAATTAAAAAAAAATCTTTCAAATTAAAGGGGTTTGGCAGGTCCCCCATGCACATCTCTCTGTTTACTTACTGGATCCGCTTTAGAGTCGAATGCGATTACACTTACAAGACATTCGTAGTTATTAAGATACACTTGACTGTACTGTTATTTGATAATTTCTCGGTTCATTTCGTTTACTTTTAACCTTTAAGAGAGACTTTATGTGGGCCATCCTTCCCATTATTCGTAATCGTATTTTCTAATTTTAATTAGTTCCATAATTAACGAAATTCCTTTAATTCATATACTGCTGAAAAGGACAACATCAATAATATGACTTCAAGTTGGGGTCATGGAGTCTTATTGCGCATAGTCAATCAAGCATAGGTTTGTTCTTCAAAACATACGCCTCCATTTTATCTTTGTAAACCCTTATTTGTAATCAAACCTTAAACGTCAGTGGAACAACATCACGGGCTCTTTTCCAACAGGTTTTGACACCGCTGAATTGAATTAAGGCGGATGGTTGCTTCAGTATTCGGTATATAAGTTTGAAAATATAATCTATAATTAATATTTACAACTGAAGAATTACCATTGGAGTGACTTTTCCATTTCACGACTTCAAGCAAAATTTCTTTGAAGAAAGTTATATTTATAATTTGGTGACAGAGGTCACTTTGAAATATATCCTGTCGACGAAATCGGAATTTTTTTAACAAATCTTGAAGTAAAATGTTTTGTTTGTTTTTGTGTTTTGCCTTTTGAAATTTGGCCGCCGCGAAATTGAAAATTTTTGAACCATGGTTATAGGTCTAATTGCAACTTTTATTTGAATATCAACTATGGGACTCTGAAATTAAAAGTGTCGAAACTCATATTTGAACGTTGAAATTCAGATTCAAAGTTCATCCACATTGGCTGAGTTTCATTTCGTAGTAGAACTGAAAGGTTTGATTTCAAACACTTGTAGCCGTTCTAACCTCTTTCACGGTTACTGTTTGTATATCTTTGTATTGTAAACATACATTGTGTTACAAGAAATACAATTTTTGCAGTGTACTGAAATTCGACTAAAGGTATACTAGTTTTTGAATAAAAGATTTGTGATACACCTATTACCCCCTGGTCGTCTTTCAAGTAAGACGATATAAAATTTAAAATAATTACAAAATAAGTTCATGATCGAAAAAATATTCTCTTGACAATATCTAATTTACACTTAAAAGAATTATTTTGGTTTGCATAAAATTATTCCGATTTATTGTTACAAATGTTACAGCGATAAAAATAATATTGAGTCAATTAAAGAACCATCGTTTCTTATTCAAAAGTTGCAAAACGTTTTCAAAGAATATACCTCAATTAAAGATCGTATATCGTATATCAAAATAACTATTCTTACATCTTTGTTATTGCTTTTGAATCTTTCTTTTGTTAATACACATTGCGTCAATTCGACCAAAGGTATTTTAATAAGAGATTGTGATACACCGGACTTTCAAATAAGACGATATAAAAAATTTAAACTATCACTTCATAATAAAAAAATTAAAAAAATGTTCTTCTAACCTAATTTATACAAAAACTATTATGGTTTACATAAATCTATATCAGTTTATTGTTACAAATGTTACAGCATATGATAATGTTTTTAAATTTAAGAATCATTTTCGTTATTAAAAAGTTGCACAAGTTTTCAAACAATATACCTCAATTCTAGTTACCTTCTTTATTGTATTATGATAAGTATATCAAAATACTTTATCTTCTTTATTGTATTGTTATAAGTATATCAAAATACTTTATCTTCTTTATTGTATTGTTATAAGTATATCAAAATAACTAAGTGAGTAAAAAGTATACTCAACAAGCTTGAATACGAAACCACAAGTCAAACACTATTCAACGAACCCATTACCAAAAACGAACCCTCTCCGCCTGCACACCTTTATTCACCTCTGTTTACATTTTATTCAGCTTGCTGTCAACTTCAAAAGAAATTAATTCTGATTAAAGCATGGAAAGAAATTTTCAATCAAATCACATTTGCAAAGTTAAACAGATGAGGTAATATATTGGACTGAATGTTTATGCAACACAGCGTATAACGATACAGTGATTTATGAGCGATTTGTCTTTCATTTCCAATATAGCTATTTTTTGGATTACCCTTTCAACGAAAAAAAAAATCAATTTTCTTACTCGAAACTTGTCTCTTGGAATTTTGGTGTAAAAACAGTGATCATGGTCCTTTTTGCGCAGTCACAATTGCGGTATTACATTGCAGGATTATCTATTACATAAAAAGATAGAATAAACAGCAGCCAATTTGTCTAATCAAGTACGGTCGGAAATAAGACTCCAAAAAACAAAACCAAATCACTAAAGAGCTATTTGAAATGATTTATTTTAACGAGAACCGAAGATAATCTTTGATTAAAAGCCATTAGGATTCCATTTCTAAATAGAGAATTCAAAACTAACTAGATCTTATTTCATGGCCGGTCGTAAGAGTTCCTTGGATCGGGGAATTGTCTCAAGAAAATTAAACTTCTTTAAAACCTAAGAAAAGGGAAGCAAAAGGATGAAGATTTCTATGGGGCTCATCACGCCGTTTCAATCATTCTGTAACAAGGGATCAATGAATTACACATCGTGGAAAGGTAATTTGGCGGGAAGATAGTGTTTGGCGGGAAAATAATTAGGCAGATTGAAATTGAACGAGTTGACGAAATTGAAAGCATGGTGATATTCCATTTTCAATTTAACTCGAGTCGGCCGAAGGGGACTGGCTTAAGTCTTTTTCTTCTTGGTTATGAAATTTAAATCAAGTTGCCATCAGGATAAACTAAGATTTTACGAAGTAATAAAAAACTCAGGCGTCATATAGTGTAATCACATATATTTGATAAGAATATGATCTTTTGTAAAGTCACCAAGGAAAACATTTTCTTTTATTTGATATGCAGAAGCGCTTTTTGAAAGTCAATACGATGGTAAACATAATGTTTGCGAGGGGCCAGCAATTGCAAGGGGTCGACGGTGCAAACCTTTTTAAAGACTATAATACTCTTTATTTCTTACCATAAGAAGGTTTTTAAGAAGTTAAACTGTTGAAAATATTTCCCAAACAACAAAATATTCAAAAACTGAAGAATTATTCCTTTTTATAATCTTAATACAGGAGCGGCGTAGCCGGTGACTGGGGGTCTTCAGCCCCCAATAAACTTCGGTGAACATGTGTTATCACGTTACCCGACCTTATTAGCCCCTTCAATATTGTTATCACATGTCACCCGACCTCATTAGTCCCCAATATTCTTAACGTTCCGCTGCCCCTGTAATAAGATCTTATTCCCTTTGTAATAAACACAATCGTGTAAATATTTGCTTGGTAAAAGTAAAAAAAGAATCATAAAGAAGCTTTGAATCTCGTCTAGGTAATACCATTTACTATCAAAGAATTTCTTAAAGGATTAGTTCAGTGGTCAAGCAAGTTTATCTTGTATAAAAGAGGACTGGAAATAAATAAAATGGTGCACATAATACTTCATTATCTTATTCCGTTACACCTATTCAGGTTGAAAGTTTTGGCTTATCTATGGTGCTACCATCCTCACATTCCTAAAATTTGTTATTGTATTCTAAAGAAAATGTATTCAATTATTTTCCTATTTGAATTATTTAATCTCAAACTTTTTTCAGGAGGTAAATTATAAATACCCTAACAAGACTGCTTTGCTACATTCCTGATATATCCAACTGTGGTGTAAACTGTCCAATGCTTTTTGAGCCACAAAATCGTTGGACGAAATATGAAAGATTATATAAAGACTTTGAGGAGTCTGAGCCTGTAATGTCACAAGTAGTCTGATGTCAGTCGTTTCTACATAAATGATACACAACCTAAACTGAAATATCATCTTGACGGAATAAGGTTTTCGAATGCTTTCTTCACCATTTTGTTTCTTTTGAAGCCCACTTTTATACTACATGGACTTGCTTGACCCCTGAAGTAATCCTTGAATGGCATTTTAATACCATTAGTCTTATGGTCCATTTATCGATGACTGTGTTTTTTGTGACATAGGCCAATATTAATTGCCTTTATACTGTTAATGTATCCAAAGTTTTCCCTCCTATATCTGTATATTAGCTTATGAGTTTAAAAGTTCATGCTTAGCCAATATTTTTCGCCGTTTGATCGTTTTTGATTATCAGCACGATGGCAAAAAATGCTTCAAGATAATACAAATTAATAGATTTCTAATAGGATTCAATATATATGAATGTGCACATAACATTAACTTTGGCAGAATTGCTTTAAAATTGCATTCAAATCAATCAAAAACTACGAAAGTACCAAAATCGGTTAAGATTTTCAGTTTATTATTTAATACCTTTTTTCAAATCTTAGTCATCAATACGTATTTTTTTATGCAAATTTGTTATGTATGTCTGTGTGACCTAGGTAGTTCTGAGTTTATTATATAAATCGTTTGTTTTCAATTGTGTGTCATTATTCTTTAAGGAGCTTGGCAATTTTACCAAAAGTCTTGACGATATCTCAAATCCAATTCTAGCGGGGATAGATTTTCTCTTCATTTCTATTGATTAAAATTTAGGAAAGAAACTTTAGATAATTACTCAAAGACTTTTAAATAACTCGAAAAGTTAAAAACATAAATCTCAATTTTGATTACCCATAACTTAACTTCATCTCTAACCTTGAATGATTGATTCGAGGGAATAAAAGGTTTCATAACAAATTTACTAAACAAAACTGTTCAAAGATGTGGGCAATGAAAACTATGATTTTGCTATTTGTATTGCTTTCAAGAGTATGTAAAGCTATTTATTCAAAGTTACTTTTACATGTCCATTTTGACCATGGAAAATGATAGTCACTATCCATATATCAAGATGATTCGTTTAGTTTCATTATCAGCATAATGTCTAGCATGATGATAAATCATCTTCTTTTGCTGTAATCACGATAAGGTATTAAACGACATACCACCTTGCATTATTGTCTTGTTAATTTCATTACTATGTACATTAAGTTATTCATTTAATATAAAATCATTGCATTCACCATACTTGATTGTTTTGAAAACATTTGAATACTGATAAAATGAATCTCCTTCTTAAGAGCGCATTAATGAACATCCTTTTAAAAGGATTAGTTCATGGGTCAAGCAAGTTCGTCTTATATGAAAGAGAACTTCAAAAGAAACAAAATGATGAAGAAAACATTCAAAAATCATATTCCGTTAAGGAGATATTTCAGTTAAAAGTTTCGTATCATTTGTGTAGAAACGACTGAAAACAGACTAGTCGTGATGTCATAGCCTCAGATGCCTCGAAGTCTTTATGTATTCTATCATATTTTGTCCTGCGATTTTGTGTCTTACAAACCATGGGATATGTCAAAAAAGTAGTAAAACTGAATCTAGGAATAGTATTCATAATATACCACCTGAAGAAAGTTTGAGGAAAAATAATTTGAATAGTGAAAAAATGAAATAAACTTTCTTAAAAATACATAAAGACTTTGAGAATTCTGAGGCTGTGACATCACAACTAGTCTGATTTCAGTCGTTTCTACAGAAATGATACCAAACTTTAAACTTGACTATCTCCTTAACGGAATAAGATGCTGCAATTCTTTCTTCACCATCTTGTTTCTTTTGAAGTCCTCTTTCATATAAAATGGACATGCTTACCACTGAAGTAATCCTTTAATATATATTTCAAATGTTCATGTATGGATGTATACTCAAAAACAAAACAAAAACAATGATTATCAAATCTTTTTGGGGCACCCCTTCATGCCCTTGACTCTATAGCGAGCCGCCTACGACCAAGGGCCTACACAGTCTTCCTATAAATACATGATAAGACTAATTGAACGTCCCTTTCAATATTCAAGTCTGAAGCCACCCCAAGTTAAAATGTATGATACATTTTAGTCTATGTTTAGTATCCGGAAAAGAAATAAAAACGCAGAGGGGCAGAGGCGGTCCTGGCAGCCTGGAGGGCATTTGCAAGGTGGAATTCCGATTGAGGACAGATGAATAAAGTTGACTTTATTTGATTAGTAGTTTTAAGTAAAAAGTGCAATATTTACGAAAGGTCTGTGGATAAAATTCTCCATCTAATTTCAAATCCCCTACAGTGCATCCTCAAGAAAAATTTAATTAAACAATTGGAAGAAATGACAGAATATTTTGACGCCTGTAGTGATTGGTCAAAAGTTGCCGAGCTTTGTGGTCATAAGAGAAATGGCACTTTCAATCCATAAATGTATAAAACCTAAGAAATGAATGATATGCCATAATGTTGAATCAACGGTAATCCCCGATGAATTTGAAAAAGGACAAAAAAAAACCAAAGAAAGAAAAATGATCTGCAGATATTATATCTTTATAAAGAGCAAACACATAAAAAATGGTTATATTTTGTTAGAGACTAAAACTCCTTTTCTCTCGCAACATTCGTCGGAATAGATATAAAGTGATGAGTCGCCGATAGCCCCCAGGAGACGGGAGAGACAGGAGGAGGTAAATCTTTATTGGGTGAGTTGGTCTTTGTCTGTAACATGCAAGTAACGATGCGATACATGAAAACAAAAATTTAACATGCCACAAGAAATGTATGATAAATGCCATTTGTTGTATAAAATAAGAAAAGAAAATAAGTAATGTTCATCCGCTATCAAGTTTAATTTGTTAATTTTTCTCCGGTGACTTATTGGGCATAATGATATAATATTGCATTGTCACATTAGGATTGAGTGAGATATTTCATATGTCTGATTAGTTCAACTATCTTTTCCTCTATTTATTAAATCTGACCATCTAAGTATTAAACTATGTGTTTATCCGTCTGTCCGTGCGGCTTTTCTTCTGCGTGTATATCCGTTTATCCCGGGTGGGCAGGTGGGAGATGGCATTTGCTGATGATATTTGCTACTTTTGCTGTATCAATAAATATGTTCTGTTTTCTAAATTACGGCTTGTAGGCCTATTTGCAACAATGGTCTAAGATAAAGGAAGTTTAAATCGGGAAAGGTTGGGCGGAGGGAGTCATGCATGTATGGATTAACTTTTTTCGCCAAAATCATGACAAACATATGAAAAATATCGCGGAAAAAGAATTTGAAAAAACAAATCCTATTTTGCTATATTCGACCAATGACACCAACTTATCAACCAATGCTGAACATTCCCAAAGAGTAACGTTTAAAGAAATTATTGAACACGTAAATCAATAAACGATATAAAGCTTTACTTTACTTTTACTAGCGTTTTGCCAATATATGACCAACTTCCGCCCCCCCCCCCTTCCCCTCCTTCCTCCCTCCATGGTTATACGACATCAATTGCGGCTTGTCTTAATTCATTTGATGATTTTGGCATTCCTATTTCGGTTTGCATCTGACATGATTGATACATTCTTGTTAATATTCATCATCGTTTGTTTTAGCTCTACGGATTATATTTTTAAAGTCGCTGTGATGAAAACATTTGTTTGGGTAAATAATGAAGTAGGCCTATAGACTACAATATTTGGCTAAATTCTGATGACTCAGATATTTTATTATTCAATCAAGATATTCTTTCTAAGTAACTGATCATCAAATTCTGATGGATAGATATTTCATTTTCAATTAAAATCTTTTCTTCGAAAACAGTGCTTGCTAACAGTTCGCACGACTGTAACTTATCAACCAAACCACAACTTATTTACGGCTTGAAAAGAAAAAAAACTTCAACAGAAAATCAGAGAAGAAACTATAATGAAGCTAAAAGAAAACTATCAAATAGACTATAGATTCAGAATGACTCAGCTTATCTAAGAGATCAGCCATTCGGTGACTGCATGGAAAAAGGAAATGATAACTGAATTTTCTCTGACACAAAATTAAATGATAAGTTGTATTACTCAGATTATAATCAAACTATGATTAAGGGATTATCAGTATTTCCCAAATATCGAAAATATGTTAGACTAGAAGAATATATCAAATGAACTAGCCACAGCGTTCTGAACTGAAAAATGGGTTGGCCTGCATGGTTTGCAGACACGACGGGTCCCGAATAGAAAATATTGGTATTAGGATTACTAAAAATAACACTTTATGTTGTTATGGACCCTAAACAGATTCATCTTTGACTTTTTGTGAGGAAAGTATAGAAGTCTTCTTTGAATTCCTCGCAAGTTATTAGTTGTGGTTAAAATCTCTATTCTATTTACTTTTCATCCGTTTTGGTTATATACTTTACAACTAAAACCCTTCAAAAAAACACCCACAAATCATTAAACATTTTTGCCTATTACGTTGCCTTACCCTGAAACATTGAAAGAAAAACTAAAGGGCTTTACAACTGTGAACGAAAGTACTTAACCTTACTTCTATCAGTCTATGCTCTACTTTGAAACGGATCGATAGTTTTACATATAACAAAAAGTTGCCCAGATTCTTTTTCGTAGTGGAACATAAATAACTTTGGCAAAATCTTCATTTTTATGAGTTATTTATTTCTTGTCGACACGCGAAAAGCCGCTGCTTCGGCGCGTGCCGCGTGAACTCTGGAGGTTATGGGGGTCACTGTTTCCGACCCACCTACGCATCTTGACTGATGCACGCTTTGTTTGTTACCGGCCGTGCACTGTCAGTTATCATTGGGGTCTTCAGATGGGACAACATTTTTTTTTAAATCGGCTAAAACTGTGTTATGACCGGTAACAAGGAAGAGTATTTCAATGTGT